>JAUZST010004157.1:0-16536 GCA_034779995.1 Parotocinclus haroldoi
CAGTAGTTCTTGTTTGTACGTTCGCTATACGTGTAAATCGTACAATAAAGGTTTAATAAACATTTAATATCTTACATAAATTATAGCACGTCCCGTCTTGTAACATAGAGCATGTTCGATTAATCGACCAAAACGATCACGTCCCAATGTGGTCCCATGTGTATTAAGTAAAAGACTGTCCTAAAAGTATGCAAACTCAAATGGAAATACTTCATGTTGACAAAAAAGACACTTTCACACAGCGCTATTGTTTATTTAACTCCCAATTGGCTGGGATGTAAGTGTTGCTCAGTAGCCCCATCAATTTGATTAACTCGCCTTGTTTCTAGCCTGATTAAAGCATGATTAAAGCAACACAAGCAGATGTGCGAATGTAAATGTCGCTCAGTAGCCATGACGCTTGTACCATTGGGCTCTGGCCACCACGTCACTGGAGTAATCATCTCTATGCGTTCCCTTGTCCATGTTCTCATAAGTTTTGACGTTTTTATCACCAAAATTGTAGGCGGCTATTCCTCCTGAAACAGGTGTGAAAAGAACAGTAAGGAATGTGATACACTACTACAACAATATACACTCATTTGGAGGGGATTAGGGGATATTTCGTAATGACAGATTTCATTCTGAAATACCCCTTAATTTGTGAGCAGTCTACTTGCAGCATAAAAAGGCAATTTAGATGGGAAAACATGGCTCAGGTTGGCTCTTGCCTCTTGGCTGTGTTACCTTCTGTCACACCCACGGGCGGTCTCAGCGACCAAACACACCCTATCAAGTGCACTCCGTCACCCGAATTCTGATCATGCGCTCATTACACACACCTGTGTCCCATTTCACCGCCACTATTTAGTCACTCCCTGTTCACTCTATCATTGCTAAGTCACTTGGTCCCTACCTTGTCACTCGGTGTTACTGTTAGTGTTTTGGATTATCGCTTTGCTTACCGTGTTTGACCCTTGTCTCTCGTTTCCGCTTCTTGTCTGCTCCCTGGTTCTATATCGCTCTGGTTTTTGACTCTGGACTGTTTTTGACCCTGATTTTGCCTGCCGTTTTCAATAAAGTCTGCCTGCACTGAACGATGCGTCTGCCTCCGGCACGCGTGACACCTTCTGGTTCTTCCCATTTTACTTATACTGTTATAGGTAGTGCTGCCGGAGTTTCATGCTGCACCTGGTATCAGTGACTGTTAATAGACTCTGTGCTCGTAACCCATAAGTAACTACATTTTCTCTTTTCTCTCCAAGCTGATGTTCCAGTACTCTTTCTAGCACAACACACTTAGATGCTCCTCCACCTTAGCATCACTCTACTGGTGTTCATCAACAATAACCAGTCCCACCAGAGTGCAGGAACTCCCTCCATCATTTAGTTACTGGGAGACAATGGCCTCCGTTGACTTACCGCTGAGGACTCATTATCTTAAATCTATTTAGCAATTTATTACAAATTTTATATATATAGAAGATTTCTTCCTTCTATATTAAGGTAGTCTTTCCTTGCCACTTTGAGGAACTTAAGGAAAGGAGATTCTGCTGAGAAGGTGAACACCCAGACAGACATTGAAGAATGGAACCCAGAAATTTGGGGATGTCAAGCAGTTTTGCAATGAATCCTGCAGTCAAGGCCCAGATACAGTTAACACTGCTGTACAACCCAAAACTGATGAAGTCAGCCCACAGCCTCTGGCTGGAACTGGATTGGGTGGGAGTATCATTTCGCAGCCATGATTGACATTAACATGTTGCCTTCAGGTCACCACAAGAGGGGGCTAGACTGTACTACCTTAAACCAATAGGCTAACCTCACCTTGATGGGGCAGGATATAGACCAGGGTGGCACAAGCACAGGAAACGGTTGCTCTACCATGAATAGGTTCATACCTTTTAACTGGTGCTCCTTGGGCCAGCTTGGGAATTTCACCTGGATTTTCTTAACAAAATCAATTAGGATCTCGGTTGCTTGGGTGAGATGTTCTTCACTGTTCCAGGCTCCCCTTGGAGTGTGGGAACGTTTGTCCACCTGAAGGCAGAAGGATTCATAATGAGATTATTATTATTTTAAAAATGTGATGCTTTAACAAAGCAAATCTGACCCAGCTGTAGTCTTATATTCTCTATTATATATTATACTTTTCATAATATTACTTTACCTCTGATTTATTATTATTATTTTTAAAATATTTATATATTATTATTATGTATTACTATTTTAATGATTACATCTAAATATGTTCTCTTTGTTAGTATTTATTTAGCCTGTGTCCTGGGCGCATGGGCAGGAACGACTCTAGACATGGCACCAGTCCATCGTTGGGCACACACACATGGTCACTCACACAGTCGCACCCTAAGGGCCACTTTATAGATGCCAGTTAGCCTAACATGCATGTCTTTGGAAACCAGAGTACCCAGAGTAAACCCACACAGGACATGCACACTCCAAACAGAAAGGCCGCTCCACCCTGGGATTGGACCCGGGACCTTCTTCCTGTGAGGCATTGGTGCTACCCCACTGAACCACTGTGCTATAATAGAAAATTGCGAAGCTGCTTTGAGACAATGCTCCAATTGCAAAAAGAACTATTGAAATAAACCGAACTTTGACTCTTTTATTCACATGAATGCAAGCTGCATTGTTTACTCAGTTGTTTTCGCAGGCTAGATGACATTTCAAATTTGTAAGCACAACGAAAGCCATTTCGTTATTAGTCTAATCACTGATCCAAAAGCAACAATCTGACCATGAAAGTCTGTCACAGTCAAATAAAATCCTGTCCAACCAATCCAAAGCAACAATCTTAGCCACTAAACCATACACATCCATTGTCTAGACTTTGGTTTATGTAAAATTGGATCTTTAGATTACTTAAAAAAAATGAAAAGCCTTTTGCAATAAATACATGCTAATTGTATTCCTACCAAAGCTGGACTGAAGCCATGGCTGATCTGGCAAGATAAGTGGATTGGGTGTGGTGGTGAAACAGTAGCCAAAATATAATAAGAGCATTGTGTCAGGCTTTCACAAATCCTAACTAGGCATTCCTTCTGGTTATTTCTGCTTCTGATTGTGTAGATAAATCACTATTAGCCTTTAGGGAGTAGAACTGCTGGCAATTTCAGACGCTTTCTCATATTATATATAATATGGCTGAGTAGCAGGGGCATCATCGCACCCCGTGAAATGTTGCTGTGCCCTACTAAAATTACGGGGTGAAAAGTTAACTTTATCCTGCATTCGTGAGCAGAATTAGACTACGGCACGTACCATACAACTACATTTCCCATATTGCCCGAACGTGTTTTCAACAGTTTTATGAACAGTTGTGCCCCTACAACTGATTTGCAAGCAGAGGGTTGCAGAGGGGCTGCACCTTTCTGAACAAATATTCTAGAAACGCCACTCCTGTGCATTGCTTTAAACGGACAAAAACTTTAATTGCTGTTAACACTATAAAACATTCTTTCATTAAGTGGATAGAATGAAAACTAAACTACAGTGTGGAAAATAATTATTTGATGCAACAGAAAACAGAACTTGATATTTGGTTCAGAAACCTTTGTTTGCAGTTACAGAGGTCAGAAGTTTCCTCTCCTTCTTTCGGGATTCGGGGCTGTCACCGGGCAACACTGAGTTTGAGCTCCCTCCAAAGATTGATCCTGGATCATCCAGATGGTCATTGCAGGATTTTAATCCATTACGGCGTAATGTGTTACTAACAGTCATCTTTCACAGTGGTCCCAGCTTTCTTCAGGTCATTGACCAGGTCCTCCTTTGTAGTTCTGGGCTGATTCCTGACCTTTCTCAGAATTACCCCGCTAATTTACCCCACTGGGTGAGATCTTGCATGGAGCCCCAGACCGAGGAAGATTGACAGTCATCTTGGGTTTCTTCCTTTTTCTAATAATAGCACCAAAACTTGTTGCCTTGTCACCAAGCTGCTTGCTTATTGTCCTGTAGCCCACCCCAGCCTTGTGAAGGGCTACAATTTTGTCCCTGGTGTCCTTGGTCTTGGTATTGATATTGATGACGAGTTTGGAGTGTGAAGAGTTGATTGATTGATTGAGTGTGTGGACAGGTATCTTTTGTACAGGTAACGAGTTCAAACAGGTGCAAATAATAGAGCTAATGAGTGCAGAACAAAAGGGTTTCTTATAAAGAACTTGAGTGTGAGTGCCAGAATTCTTGCTGGTTGGTAGGTGATCAAATGCTTACTTCGTGCAATAAAATGCACATTAATTATTAAAAAAATCACACAGTATGATTTTCTGTATTTTTTTTTTTTAGATTCTGTCGCTCACAGTTGAACTGTATATACAATAAAAATGACAAACCTCCCCATTCTTTGTAGGTGGGAAAACTTGCAAATAACCATTTTCCCCACTCTGTATTTAATCTCATATATTAATTATATGTCAGTTAGTTTAAGCTGTTTGCAGGTTCTGTGCAAATCCCTGGAAGCTGTGCAGTTCGGACTCTTTTCTTTTCAAAATTTTCATTGCTTTGATAGCACTAATCTGCATAGCTACTAACAAGACCCCTAACAATCCAGTATGGAAGCTAAGAAAATGGATGCTTGGCGTCATCAGGCAGTCCTGGAACTGCACGTCAGTCAACACGACACGGGCAGATGATTTATGCTGTGGTAAGCCTCGAGTTGATGAAAAAGCATGTTACATAATACTATTATGTTTTCTAGTTACAGCCATAATATTGTTCCAAAGCTCTTCTTCTGTTTGTCTGTAGGTTATTTGCCTCCACCCAACCGAAGAAAGCACACACCTACTGTATTTGCGCCTATTTGTCTCAACATGACTTTGATTGCGTAAATACACTGAAATGATATTTCATTTCACACAGCCCCAGTATGAGCACCCAGGTGATTGCAATAGTTGCAGAAGACCTATTTCAGATTCGACAGAATCAGGTTTCATCGTTTACATCATTCTAAACAAATCACACTGCAACACCTTAACTGTATTGCTAATAAAAACCTTTATGCTGTAAACATCCACACCCTGTAAGCACTTTTGCAACGTTTCCACCCATCGTCTTAATTGCTGCTTCAAACTGACCTGCATGAGTCCAAAGCCATTGCCGCTATCTCCCCAGCCGTTTTTGAGCAGCAGTCCAGCCCTTGACTCTCTGGATATGATGCCTGCGATCAAAGCTGGATCCACCTGCTTAGCTCGGCCCACCTTTGTAATGACGCTCTTGTACTGGTCCATGTTCTTCAGGTCAGTCTCAGCCATTTTGTGCGAGGCTTGCACCCCTGTAGGAAGGAAAGACAATGAGCACTGTGTACACTTATTTAAATAAAAATGGATTCATGAAAAAACTGATACCTTTTACTGTGAGTTTTTCCTTGCTGACCGTTTGGTCGGATGCCCCACTTGTGGTGATCTTCACGAGGTCTCCGTAAATGGAAGCTAGAAGTGCCAAAGAAAAGAAAAAGCTTACTCTGTTGTACAGTGATGGTAAGCGCAATTATTTTTGTAATTATAAAGAATGTTAAAACATTTCTGCTCCTTATAATACTGATGATATTTAATAACACTCACCCATGATGGTGTCGCAGATCGTCCTGTGTAGAGTGCTGAGTGATTACACAAGTACAGATTTTTACTTTATATATCCCTTAAGCACCTCCTGTAAGTAAAGAAATAGGAGGCACGTGTTTTTGGACCCACCCGGGAACTCCCTTTTTTGGGGACCTACTGTATATCAGTCATAACTGTGGATATAGTTGGTTTAATAAAAAGTTGCATTTATCTTTGTTTGCATTTAGTTAAAATATTTACAAGAAAGTTGAAGGTTGTTTTAGTAATATAAGAATCCTGAAGTGATTTAATAAACATGGTAATGGAAATGAACCGACATAAATCCATAAAACGAACAAACAAACATGCACACCTGTTAGTTTTTCTTTAAGAAGCCCTCGTATTCTCATTTAACTCGTTACCTGTATGAATTGCAACTGTTTGAACTCATTACCTGTATATAACACACCTGTCCACGCACTCAATCAATCACGCTCCAAGCTCTCCACCATGCCCAAGACCAAGGACACCAGGGACAAAATTGTAGACCTGCACAAAGCTGGGATGGGCTTGAGGACAATGGACAAGCAGCTTGGCGAGAAACAAACAACTGTTGGTGCTATTATTAGAAAATAGAAGAAACATAAATTGACTGTCAGTCTTCCTCGGTATGGGGCTCCATGAAAGATCTCACCTAGTGGGGTAAAAATGATTCTGAGAAAGGTCAGGAATCAGCCCAGTACCATCCCAACGGTGAACCATGGGGGTGGAAACATCATACTTTGGGGGTGCTTTTTTGCAAAGGGGACAGGATGACTGCACTGTACTGAAGGCAGGATGGATGGCCAACAACCTCCTTCCCTCAGTAAGAGCACTGAAGAACGAAGGTCGTGGCTGGGTCTTCCAGCATAACAATATCCTGGAATGGCCTAGCCAGTCTCCAGGTCTGAGCCCCAAAACCTGAAAGATCTGGAGAAGATCTGCATGGAGAAGTGGGCCAAAATCCTGATGCAGTGTGTGCAAACTTGGTCACAAAATAACACCTGAGCTCTGTAATTGCAAATAAAGGTTTCTGTTTAAAACGCAAACAAATATTAAGTTATATTTGTCTATTGTATCAAATACTGTTTCATGAAATAAAATGCAAATTAATTACTTCAAATCAATCATGATTTTCTGGACATTTTTTAGATCCTCTTTTATTTCATTTCTTGTGTTTGGAAAAACTTGCAAAATTATCAGTATATGAAATACTTCCCCACAGTGTTTGTTTTTACTTTCACATGATATCTAGACTGTCATGTGAGGGCATCCTGACCCAGGACCCTACTGACGAGGACATGGTTGTCAGGCAAACGCCTTGCCATAAAGTCACTTACTTTATGCATTTTAAAGGTTTAATTTGTAACAGTAGTCATTGCTTTCAACAAATCCTCTTAAAAATTTCCATCTGCATTAGATCCATGCCTCCGTATTGGGTGCGCTCCACCCAATAGCTTGAGAACCCCAAAGGTCCAAAGTTTGTTTGGTTTTGTATAACATCACTATCAGAATCAATGTCTATTTTAACAACCGAGCTATTCATATAAATACACTCAGATCTGGCCAATTTAGTGTAATCAATTATCCTAGTGCATGGCTTTGGACTGTGGGAGGAGCCAAGTATCTGGAGGTGTGCTTACATGGAGACTCCATATAGAAAGTATCCAGGCTGCCCCACCTGAAATTGAACCCAGGAATTTTTTGCTGTGTGGCCAGGTTGCTACGTACCAGGTCACCATGTCTAAAGGGTTGTGCAAGTTTATTCCAGAACAAATCCTCTTCAAAAGTAACTGTATTTAACATGTCCGCATTTCATACTTCGAGCCACTGCCCTTTGCCAAAACAAACAGCACTTATTATTCCCCTATGATGCTTGATGAAACACTGAAACACAGGATGTCAGATCAATAAATCAATCACAAAAAGGAAACCTTACAGACAGTTACTAAATGTTCCCCATAACTTCATAAAAGCACTTCATAAAAACTGTACTTTGTAAGCTTAACTGACTCTAAATGACTATAAAATCTGTTGTCACATTAAAGCACCATGCTTACTGCACATAAATCATGTTTGCTACATTAAAATAAATGTAAGTATTAAAGGCTTAACAATTCACGGCAGCACTGCCATACGGACATGATTTGTTTTTTTTTTCCAGCTTGTTATTGTTGGGATCAAAACACTGCCATTACCAAATACTTGGAATTCCTTACTGATTTGCTAAACATTAGTTCAGAACACACTTTAGTCACACAGAGATACAGTTCTATAAGGGAACTAACGGATTGTGTAACATAAGAATTAGTCCCACCTGAACTTCCTGTTTTTAGAGGACGTTTTCTCCAGTTTTTCTTACACTTTCACAAAGCCCAGCCCATTTAATATCAGACAACCAGAGTTATCAGATCAAGTGCAGCTTTCTTCCTAACGGCAGGACCATGGGTGAGTCGCTCTTTTATCTAATGAAATGCCTTCGTAGAGAGGTTTTGTAGATTTGAAAATTCAACAGCATATCCTCTCTGTCTTGGGCTCAGGGTCACAGACGATCTTTTGCATGTCACTCCTAGCTTGCGTTTTTGGAGATGTCACAAAGATTGACACGACTGGTGCATCTGAGGCCACGGCTCGCCAGGACAAACTCACCATAAAAGGTATCCTCTAGCTTATCCTGTGTATCCTGTGTCTTTTATTTATTGTGATAGTATAAAATAATCATGCTACATCTGTGCTAAAGGGGTGGAAGCCTCACATAAACTGGCTGAGAATGATCTGAGGAGGATGGAACAGTACAAGAACATCATCAAAAAAGTCGGCACAGCTAAGCAGATGGAACCCGCTGTGATCGCAGCCATCATATCTAGAGAGTCGAGGGCTGGAGCAGCACTGGTGGATGGCTGGGGGGATCATGGCAATGGATTCGGACTCATGCAGGTTTGTTTAAAGCAGTGCTTGCTAAAAAAAAACAGAAAAGACAATGATAACGCTGATTCGAATGTCTTTTATTGTGTGTTTTCTGAGTTACTTTAGTTTTAGTTTGTTTTAAAGTGATGAAAACATGGTTGAAATGGATGAAAACATGCTGCTGAAAGCATATCATTGCTCCCTTCTAATAAGGATAAACTTTATAAACTTTCAGCACTATATCGGACTATATAGGACTGTGGTAGCCTAGCAGTTAAGGTACTGGACTCTGGACCAGAAGGTCCAGGGTTCAAATCCCACCTTTGCCCAGTTGGGTCCTTGAGCAAAGCCCTTAACCCGCAATTACTTGGATTCTAAGACTATATGAGTTGTAAGTCGCTCTGGATAAGGGCATCTGCTAAATGCTTAAAATGTAAATATTGGAAATGCACTTAATACTAGCATTGTAGCACGATTCCTTGTCATCAGCATGTGTCAGCACCAGCCAGTCTGAAAAAATCCATCCAGCTCAAATATGGAAATCCCTTCCAGTCTTTCTTTGAGGAGCATTGTTTTTAAAGATACCAATAATTCTCTCAGGCAGTTGTTGACATTTGGAGATCCTCTGCTCACCTTTGCTCATTAAAGACTCAACCTTTGCTTGATGCTGCTTTTGTATCAAATCATGATTACAATCACTACTTGAATTCACATCATTATTTAATTTTTTTAATGAATTACTAACCTCAACTTTTTGGAAAGTGTTGCAGACCTGAAATGGAGTAGTGAATGTTTGAAACAAATCAAAGAGGTTGATCAGACAAAACATGAAATATATTGGGTTTATACTGTTTGAATTTCCCATATCGTCCCAACTTTTTCTGACCTGGGATTGTAGTTTCTTGCTGATCTGCTACAGAGCATCTGATCCAAGGTATTCTGGTCCAAGCTGAATCAGAGATTGCATTTTGAAACACAGAATATACGGCACGTAGTATAACCGGTTCAGGAGTCTGGTATGAGGAAAAGTTCTGATAAGGTTTACGATAAACAAACATGGTTTCTTGTTACTTGGACTTTGTACTAGCTGTTTCTGCCCTTTCTGGGTCGTCTGCCAACAAGGAAATTATCAGTGAAGATAATTCAGCATTCATAGCATGGTAATGTGGATGCTTTGCTTTACTTAACCGTTACTGCCTCAGAACAGGCTCACATTTGACTCCTTAAATATTGTGTGATCATTCACGTACTTTATATATTTAAAATGTTAATGCTTAACTTGATGTAGAAGATTTGGCCTTTAGACAAACAACATACTACAAACCAACCAGTATGAAGCTGTGTTTAAACATGAGAGTGGTAAATATGAAGTGTTCTTTATGTTTCTGTTTTCTACAGGTGGACAAACGTCACCACACTCCAAGAGGAGCCTGGAACAGTGAGGAACATATTTCCCAAGGCACTGAGATCCTAATCAATTCCATCAAAGAAATTCAGAACAAATTCCGCAACTGGCCCAAAGAACACCAGTTTAAGGGTATGAGACTTCACGTTCCATTTTGTGAATAATAATACATGGTAATGCTTCCTCTTTCTGTAGAGAATAAGACTATCAGAATATGAGAGAATCTGAATGAATATACACTAGTCACAAAAGGGCAGCACAGGGGTTCGGTGGGTGGCTGAAACCGCTGGCTGAAAGCAAGAAGGTCCTGGGTTCAATCCCAGGGCGGAGCGACCTGGGTGTTTTCTGTGTGGAGTCTGCATGTCCTCCTCGTGTCTGCGTGGGTTTACTCCCTGTACTCCGGTTTCCTCTCACAGTCCAAAGAGATGCGTGTTAGGTTAATTGGTGTCTCTAAATTGGCATTGATTTGTGTGTGTGTCTTTGACGCCAGGCGATGCGACACGTCGGTCAAAGTATTTCCTCGTCGTGTTTTCATGAGCTTGAACCGCGAGGAAAGAAGACACACTAGTCACAAAAAGTAGTGGATGTTTCAAAATGAATTTAAAGGCAATTAAAGGCATTAGACTTTATTTTATTAAACAAGATTGTCAGAAAAGCAAATATAACGTCAAAGAAAGTTGTTTAATTACGTAAACTCAATTATGGTGAATGAGCAGCAAGTGATATATTCATGGGGCTGAACAGAAGCATGTCAAATTAGACGAGAGAGTAGGGTGTATGGTCACCCAGGACTGTGAAAACAAGACAAGATCAGATTGTCCGGTCGTTCTTGCGGGATCATCTTCATATTGAAATATTTCCTCTTTTTGTGAGCAGTGTATATTCATGCATACATATGATCTAAAACACCACCAGGTTTATACACAAGCCCTAAAGGTAGTAGAGAACTTAATTAAACAAGTATGGCAAATATATTATATAGTACTTGTTTATTTTTATTTATTTACTGATGAAAATTATTCAATATTACACATATTCATGATTTATTAGACTTATGAAAACGGTCTTAAATTTCCTTTCATTTGAACACACCTTGTGTCTGACTATGGTCTTTAGATGGTACGATTTGTAACCTTTTCCAGCCTGTTGAGCATCAACATCTCTTTCTGTCCGTTTTGTCCGTTATTCAAACCACGATGTACTTCCACAACCTTGTATTGTGGAGATCAGATGTTGATAGTTCCCTATTTGTTAAATACAACAGTATTTACAGTACAGCACTGACATCTAATTGAAAACCCATGACTCATTTCACCTTCAAATTATCTACTAATCCTAGAGGTTTACATATTTTGCCACTCTTACATCTAAAACAATGGATCATTTTCCTGAATTACTAAATGAGTAAGTATATTATTTTGTTTGTATACTTCTCTATATCTTTGTGTAATTGGGTTCTTACAGACCTACATTCTGAGTTTTGCAGCAATTCCACATTTCTACATGTGCATCCTGCATTTGTCAATAAGAATACTACATGATGTTACAGAAGATTAAATATTACTTTTTGATCAGCATCAGCTCTAATGAAACAGCCATTCCTTACTGTGACTTTGCTAATATTTAAGTTAGTAATGCTGCTAATCCTTTTATACTCTGACCCATTTCAGGGGGGATTTCAGCCTACAACGCTGGTGTAGGCAACGTCCGCACATATGAACGCATGGACATCGGGACCACTGGAAATGATTATGCCAATGATGTGGTGGCCAGAGCCCAGTGGTACAAACGTCATGGCTATTGAGCAGCATGTAAAATGCACCAATGCTTAAATAAATCTTTACTCCGCTTTGGAAGACGATTTGCTTTGTTAATTTGGTGTAATCAAAGCTTATAATATTAAGCTTTAGATCTTATGATTTAACTTGGTGAAATGATGCGGACCAGTCATTCATAAAAGTACAAAAGAATAAAAAATGAGAAACCATGTATTGTACCTGTACTGTCCTAAATGTTTTCACATTGTGTTTGAATTAATATTATTTCAAAAAATAAAACAACATGTGGGCGGCACGGTGGCTCTGTGGCTCGGTGGGTAGCACCGCTGCCTCACAGCAAGAAGGTCCTGGGTTCAATCTCAGGGTGAAGCGACCTGGGTCCTTTCGTTTTGGAGCCTGCATGTCCTCCCCGTGTCTGCCTGGGTTTACTCCGTGTACTCCGGTTAACTCCCACAGTCCAAAGACATGCGTGTCAGGTTGATTGGTGTCTCTAAAAAGTGTCCCTTAGTGTGTGACTGTGTTTGTGTGTGTGTGTGTGTGTGCGCCCTACAGTGGATTGGTGCCCGACTAGGGTTGTTCCTGCCCTTGCGCCCAGAGTTACTGGGCGGGCACTGGCCCACGACCCCTTGTTGATTAAGCGGAAGATAATGAATGAATGAAAACTACATGTGCAAAGTATCTAACCTACTATATGACTATGATAATGTCTAGTCAACGTCCATTTTGGTCAATTTCCTGTTTCACAGAATGCAATGCTGGTTAAATGGCATACACCTGAATTATAAGTATTATTCATTTCTTGCTTATAATAATTTTCACCCGGTTCCCTCCCATGTTCTAGTCATTGCTAAACACCAATCACAGAGTCTGATTTATTACAGGACAGCTAAAACTGTAATCTGTTTTAACTAAGACACACGAAATCACTCCTTGTTTTGCAACTGAAGCTTAAATAACATCTAATGGGCAGATAAACACATACATAAGGTCGCTGACTCCCATCTGCACCTACATACAAGCTCACTACATTAGTCATCTGAGAGACAGTTAATGCCCAAACAGCAGATACAGAAACATATGTCCACCACTATGTGGACCTTTTTATGCATTTATTGTGGCTATGTGATGCCTGATTCAGTGGGAAATGTGAGGCACCAGGCAACCGGACCCACACCTTCTTCGCCACAGTTGTGAGCTAGAAGTACAAGTCAAAACAAGCTGAGCATCCATTAATAAATAAGCTGTTCTTTCTGTGATTGTGTAATTCTGTTAGTTCCAGCTTCCACGTTAGGAATTCAGTTCCACCTTTATTCACGTCCTCATACACTGACTGTTTAAACAGTATCTGAAAAACTTACTTCTTGGTTTACTTTCAAGCCAGCTTAAACCATTTTCACATATTTTTAAGCATTTTTGTGACTTTTGAGAAAGATCTATGTTGTAAGATCAAGAGGTCATTGTAAACGTAAATTGCACTCATTTTATTTAAAAATGTGCAAATAAGGAACTTGGGTGGCGGTTCGGACAGCATGAACGCCTTTGTTACGTTCTGTGAAACAGGACGGTGAACAAAACGGACGTTAAGTGGATATTACCACAGTCACGTAGTTGTTTCGCTCATATTGTTTTGTTCTACACAATAAAAAACAGTAGGTATCTTCAATTAAAAGTAGTTCTATTGTAATTCCCAAGGGAATAAGATATGCTGCATCTAAACGGCTGACTTTTATTTCATACTACAATTCTCAAAGCGAATTCCCACACAAGTTCCTTTTAAGTAAAAAACATATTTGAAAAGAGATTAAACCTAAGAAGTAAAAAAAATCACATATCATACAAGCAGACAATGTATAGGGAAGAGAATAAAGGTGGAAGAGAATTACTAATGTGGAACTGGCACAGCGGGAACCTTTCAGAATTACACAATTACAGAAAGAACAGCTTATTCATTCATGGATGCTTAGCTTATATTGACGTATACTTCTAGTCCATCAGTCTAGTCTAGATTTTTTACACAATTCAGTTGATCAGCTTCAAACCGGCTGCTGTACGTGATCTCACGACTTAAATAATTCCATTTTCATTTATGCAACGCCTGAAAAAATACAATACTGTAGGTGCCCCAGTGGATCTGAAGTTGCCTCTGTACCATACCATTCCAAGAAGGTGCCGGGTTCAATCCCAGGGTGGAGCGGCCTGGGTCCTTTCTGTGTGGAGGCAGCATGTCCTGACCGTGTCTGCCTGGGTTTACTCCGGGTACTCCGGTTTCCTCCCACAGTCGAAAGACATGTGCGATAAGTGAATTGGTGTCTCTAAATTGTAGCTGACTTGTGTGTGTATATGCATGACTAGTTTTGAAATGAAGTTGTGTACGGATGTAACCTTGCGTGTGCCGCTGAGATGGCCACTGTTGCTGATAAGTGAAGCCAAACAAATAAACAAACAAACAAACCATTCCATTTCTTAAATATTCTGTCGTCAGGACACTTATTCACCACTTTATTGCAGTGTACATTGCTAAAACAATGCCTACATTTCTATTTGTAGCTCAGTTCTGTTTATTGTGTTTCTGTTTCATATATATATATATATATATATATATATATATATATATATAGTATTTTATTTTCTATATTCAGCAGTTGTTTCACATTCGCACCAAGTCCAGTTACAGGCCTATAGAGATTCCGATTCCGTTTTGTTACTGAAGGTATTTGTGGAGCAACCAATAAGAACAGGGTCTGCTTTCAAACATTCTGATTGATAGATTCTGCACCAATGAGAGCGTGTGTAGAGGCGGGACTTTCAGTTTAAGAGCTAAACGATACCTGAACACGACGCGAGAAATGTTGGCTGTAAAGTGACCAGTTTAACATGTCAAACAAGTAAATGTTAAATATAAAACCAAAATGTTAAACGCGATATCTAGCGCTGCGGGAACTCGAGTGTGCCGAAGTATCCTTTAAACAAAGATCAACGATGTTTCCAAGCACTCAGATATGGCTGCTTCTTTTCATCTTGCAGCTTTTGGAGCCGTTTATGTCGGCAAAAGGTAGTAGTTAAATATACAAGTTGCACAAATAACTTATTATAAATGCACTGTATAGAACAGCGACGTATTTGAACTTTAGGGCTAAATGTTATCTACAGTTCACGCCCTTGTTTGTTCGGTTTGTAGCAGTAAGACATAAAATAAATACATATTTTTTGGTTTGATACTGTGTGTGAAGTATAAACAAGAAACTGTGCCGCTCCGAAAACGCCGTCGCGGTAATCCGGACACGCATTTAATTGAATGGTAAAGCATGGTAAAACGCGTTAACTGTTTTCCGTACACAACAAACCATAGACTTCCTTACGTTACGTAGAAACAGGGCACGAGATTGAACGTTTGTTTGATCGGTAATAATGATAATATTCTACAGAGATTTTACAGTATATGCATTATCATATTGCTTGTTTAATATTATATGCTGCTCCCAAAAATAATGAAATATCCCCTAATTTTTGTGACCAGTGTAAATGAAGTCGATACAGAATTCAGTGCTTAACTGTGCAGCACTGTCGTTTTTGTTGTATGACCACTTCTGTTATTTTTTTTCTCCCCTTAGGCAAATTAAACGTGTTGTATTTAATAGCTGATGATTTGAGGCCAACTTTGGGTTGCTACTCTGATCCAGTGGTGAAATCACCCAACATTGATCAGCTGGCTTCCAGAAGCACTGTGTTCCACCACGCCTATGCACAGGTAACCTGAGGTCTCACACACACACACACACACAGAGCTGATTTACTACAAATATGGCAGCAGTGAAATATTTGTCGATATGCATATTGTTTACATGACTTTATCTAACTGTTATTATTGACTTAATTTTACTATTAGTACATTCAATCATTATTTTCCGCTTAATCCACACGGGGTCGCGGGCCAGCCGGTGCCCACCCAGCAACTTGGGGCGCAAGAACAGGAACAACCCTAGACAGTGTGCCAATCCATTCTAGGGCGCACGCACAGGCATGGAGGCAGTCGCACACTAAGGTCCACTTTAGAGACACCAATAAACCTAACGCGCATGTCTTTGGACTGTGGACGGAAACCGGAGTACCTGGAGGGAGGACATGCAGACTCCACACAGAAAGGATCCAGGCTGCCCCACTCTTGCTGTGAGGCAGCGGTGCTACCCCACCGAACCAGCTATTAATACAACTGTAACTATTTTAGTTAACGCCTAGGCCCTCAAGGAGGATGGGTTCCATTTTCAGTCCGATTTTTTTGGTCCAACTTTTGGGGAGTTTTTCGTATGCACTCACGCCCTAGGCCATTTAGGATTGGCCTTTTAAGATAACTAATGTTGCAAAGCTGCTTTGGGACGATGCTCCGTTGTAAAAGCGGTATATAAATAAATATGACTTGACTTTCCGTTTAAGATCAGCATAGTATGTGGATTTTCTGCTGCTAAGGCGCCTGATCCTCACATGCTTGCAGGTTTAGAAATGGAACAGCTTTTATTGTTTTTCCATATGACGCCATGGAGCAGGGAGGCTCAAGGACCGAACTGTCAGCTTGACAGACACAGGATTTTTTTCCCATAACTACTAAGCCGTCTTATTAATGTTTTTCACAGTCACTGTGCGCTGTGATGGTGCTCGGGACAGTGAAGTGAATGCAAGTGCTTCTCCCTATTGCTGTCATATTAGCAATTTATAAAATATGATCAATGATCTGATAGACCATTAATAATTTAACAAAATAAGCTACAATTCCAAACCATATATAGAAAACAGATGGGACCAATTCAATTCAATTTTATTTCTATAGCGCTTTTTACAACGTAGCATCGTCTCAAAGCAGCTTTACAGTAATACA
>JAUZST010004158.1:0-16535 GCA_034779995.1 Parotocinclus haroldoi
CTGCCGTCTGAATTAATAAACGCCTGTTTTCCACACGCCGCGTTTGGGTCCGCTCCGTATCTCACTCGGCGTTACAAACATATACATAATACATATAAAACACACACACACACACACACACACACACACACACATATATAATACATCTATATAGAATATACACAATATCCACATGTATAATGAGGTTACTGGACATAACTTCCTGTATGTCTTCCTTCTATAACTTTCCCTTTTGTTTACACCTTCACCACACTTAAGACACAGTTCACTGGGAACAATGAATGTGTTTTTTATTTCTTAAAATGCATCCTATTATTTTAATTGTCAAGCCTTTTGTTGGGGCTATTTGTGCTTGACTGTATGCACTTCCCTTTAAAGGCAGACATTTTAAGACTTGCACTGGTATATTTTTTAAAATTCAAATGACAGATTTGTACCAAAAATGTCATGAATTACAATAATTAGATAAAATTATTGGTACTCTAAGGTTAATTTGTTTGAGGGTCCCAAGAACAAATCACAGATGTGGCACAAACCAATTTATTGAACATCCTCTAAGTGAGCTGACTGCATTCTTTTTGTCAGCAATTATAGTAACCAAAACACATAAAAATTGATCAGTCAGTTATTAATTAGCATTGATAAAGGATCTCATGTTCTCTGTTTAAGCGTGCAGAAACTTATATCCCAAACACCAATGTCTCTCACATTGATGCTTTACCACAAATGTCTGGATCGGCACCTGAACAAAATCAAGCTAAAGGGTTTTTAGAAAATAAGACCTCTGAAGCGCCTCAAAAAGGTGATCCATCACAAGAAGATGGTAATAAAGGAAACACCCAAAGGTTATCTGAGCTACCATCTTGTGATTCATCCACTAAATCCTCCAGTATGACAGTTGTGCTATTTGGAAACTCCTCTGCTGTTGTCTTAGGAGATGAAAACATCTTACTCGGACCGCAGCCTGATCTTTCAGTCGAGGCTCATTGGCTCAAGAAAACAGAAGTAAGAGAACGCACTGTATCGGTGATCAGCCTACTTGATTTGCATGAGGATGCTCAGTCTCAACAACATGTGGAACAAATCAGAAGTCTGTTAGTCGATGAAAACAGCATCCAGTCATTTATCTTCATTCTAGAACTAAGACAGTTTACTGATTCCGATAAGCTGGGAATCGAATGGCTACAAAAACAATTTGGAGACAGTGTTCTTTCCTTTGTGGTGATTCTCTTCACCTATGAGAGAGAGAAGGACGGTGACACCATCATAGATGACCTGAAGAACAACACTATTCTAGAGCAACTAATGGAAAAATGTGGACATAGGTACTACACATGCAGTAAAAACATGAATAACGAATCAGATATGTCAAGACTGCTGGAGAAGATTGACTGCCTTGTATCTGAGAACAAGCAGCAATGTTACACAGCTGAAATGTACAGCACAGCGCTAAAGCTCAGAAATGAAAGCATGCGGCAGCACATGGGTAAGTTATTTTCTATTGTCTGTCTCTCCGTCCGTCCGTCCGTCCATCCATCCATCCATCCATCCATCCATCTATTTATCTCTCTGTCTATCTATCTGTTTCTGTCTGTCTGTCTGTCTATCAATCTATCTATTTCTGTCTGTCTGTCTATCAATCTATCTATTTCTGTCTGTCTGTCTGTCTGTCTATCAATCTATCTATTTCTGTCTGTCTGTCTATCTATCTATTTCTGTCTGTCTGTCTATCAATCTGTCTATTTCTGTCTGTCTGTCTGTCTATCAATCTATCTGTTTCTGTCTGTCTGTCTGTCTATCTATTTCTGTCTGTCTGTCTATTTCTGTCTGTCTATCAATCTATCTATTTCTGTCTGTCTATCAATCTATCTATTTCTGTCTGTCTATCAATCTGTCTATCTATTTCTGTCTGTCTGTCTGTCTATCAATCTATCTATTTCTGTCTGTCTGTCTATCTATCTATCTATTTCTGTCTGTCTGTCTGTCTATCTATTTCTCTCTATCTGTCTGTCTATCAATCTGTCTATTTCTGTCTGTCTGTCTGTCTATCAATCTGTCTATTTCTGTCTGTCTGTCTATCTATTTCTGTCTGTCTGTCTATCAATCTATCTATTTCTGTCTGTCTGTCTGTCTGTCTATCAATCTGTCTATTTCTGTCTGTCTGTCTGTCTATCAATCTATCTATTTCTGTCTGTCTATCTATCTATCTATTTCTGTCTGTCTGTCACCATCCATCCATCCATCTATCTCTCTATCTGTCTGTCTAGCTGTATATCTGTCTGTCTGTCTATCTATCTATCTATCCATCCATCCATCTTAGTTAATGCAATGTATTGTAATGTAACCTGTGTTTAGTGGTAGTTGTGGTCACCTCTCCCCCTGATGGTACTGACCTCTGGGGCGTGTATTTTAGAAAACAGGAGGCAGATTATACACCACCAGTATTCATTACTGCAGCACAGTAGTAACAGTTTATTTTGCAACAGTCTTGCTCACATGAAGATAAAACATGACCTTGCAATTCAGTATTTGTATGGCAAACAGCAGCTTCACAGACATTGTGCCGTCTTCCCCTTTCCAATCTTCTGCAGTTACTGTGTGCTGACACACCTTATTAACAATTAACAGCATACTGAAGCATTTAACGCTGTCATACTTAACAAAACGCAACCACTAGTTCATCATAAGCATGAACACATGCATATAACTGCAGTTATTAAGAGTCCAGTCCGTTACACACGGTGTATTTGGTGGATAATTAGTGGAAAACATTCTCCATATATTTTATCTGCACCATCTTGTAATTTTATTGACAGATCAGACCACTCTCATGCCTGCAGAGACAGAGCAAATGGCACGAAAAGATCAAAAAGTACCAGAAAACAGAAAGGTAACCTTTACTTATTTACATCTCTATTATATTACAGCTATGGCTTTATCACTGTCACATCAGGCAGCCCTGACTCTAAGGCTGAACTTACGTAATTGTTTTTGGTGTTTTAGTTATATAATTGAGATGCTATTAGTAATTAAGATTTTACTATTAATTTAAATTGTATTATTATTAATTATTAAATTTAACTATTACTACTTAATTATTTAAATTAACATCTAGGTCACCCAATCAGGTCGGGTCCCTTTTTAAATCTTGGTCCTCCCAAGGTTTCCCCCTTCCCTATTCAGGCAGTTTTTCCTAGTCACTGTGGCCCTAGGCTTGCTCAATTTAGGTTTGACCTTTTAAGATAATATAATATTGTAAAGCACCTTTGAGACAATGTACCATAATAAAACGTGCTGCGTTACCCACATGAGATGAACTATTGTAGTCCTTATGTTTGGGGTTGGAAGCGTAGTCACATGCTGCAAATTGTGTGTGAATGAGCTAATGAACGCGAAAGCGACAAAGCTGCATGCAGTAGTTAATCTCATATCACTAATCCTATGCGTAATCCTATTTTGTAGACCAATGACTTCCATATGAACATAAACCTCGATCAACAAACAAATGCCTGTTCACCTTACGTACATTTCATGGTGGAAAATACATTTTATTTTACAGGACGCACTAACAGAAAGTGAAATGGAGAACAATGGATCAAGACGTGAAGATAAGACGAATGAAAAAGCAAATCCAGATCAACCCTTTATTAGACTTAACCTGATGGAGAAGTACAGACAGAAAATTAAAACTTTGGATGTTCTTCAAGTAACAACACAATCATTGTGTTTGCAAGAGCCTCGTACAGAGAAAGAAGTGGTGGAAGCTTTCCTTCAGAGGCTGTTAATGATGGATTATAGAGCAAGATACGTTACAACCAAAGAGCAAACAACTGGCTCGGATCACACTTACATAAGCACTGAAGTTGAAGACAAAGATGAAGATGGGGTTTTTGATATTTTTCTCTCGGAAAAGGCTGCATCTCCTGACATGGAAAGCCTTAAACATCCTGTTCATCCCATGGATGTCCAAATGGCCGTGTTTCACTGCTCGGATAATTTCCTAAAGCAACTAATGGTTACAAAGCTGTCTCAGTGTCAGTATGCTCTGCCTCTGCTCGTTCCTGACCCCTTCACCAAAGAGATTGAGGTTCCTCTTTGGACCTTTCGGCAGATTAGTAAAACCTGGAAGATCACCGATAGTGCTGGAAAGGAGAAGAATAAAATTCAGCCAATTTGTGAAGTCGACACTCCATTGGTGGCCTTCTTTAGATTTGGTCCTGTGTCCTCATCCAAGTCTCAGCTCATCAACAGCTTGATTAATGAGAAGCACGTCACATTCTTCCACCGGCACTGCCCAGGAAGCAGCAGAAACCGAGTACTGATGGATGGAGTGGTGGAGATTGCCTGGTACTGCCCATCTGGAAAGGAAACGGATTACTTCTCTGATTGTGTTGCATTCTGTAATCTCCATGGTGATGCCGAAACGAATAAGGAGCAACTGAATCTTCTCATTGAAAAGTCTTCTGTCAATGTCGTATTTTTATCTCGTCCTGAAGAAGTGACGAAAAATGCAATTCTAAAGGATCTGGTTAAGGGTCCCAAGCCAGTCATCTGTCTGTGTTCTGAGGATAATTTAAGTGCAACTGGAAATAAGAGCGGGAAATACAGAATTGGTCTTAAAGACAGAAATCAGTCAGACGTATCAAAGAATCTCAGAGACATAATCAAAGACTGTCTCTCAAAATCAGCTTCAAGCTTCAGACTTACAGATCTGTGCAATGGGATCAAAACTGATGAAGACAATCCTGCATGTGAGAGAGGAAAGGAAGCTGCATTGAAAATAGTGAGACAGCTGGAGGGAAAGGAAGTAGTTCAACTAAAGAAAAAACATCTGCCCTGTCAAGGACAGCTGTGGCTTGACTGGTGTGATATGAATAAAAGCCTGCATCGATTTCAAGGGATCAACTTAGAAAAGGAAAAAAGTGCAAAGCAAAGTCAAATGAAGCAAATCCGTGAACAGCAACATAACCACGGTCTCTCCTGCACTATGAAGCATTTCATTTCTTCACTGGATCATCTAACAGGAAGTGCTAGATTATACTTTTTAAACTGGGTTGGAATTCTCCTGGACAAATTCACCTCAGATGATCTTTCTGCACTTCTTTACACATACAACGAAAAATGGACGATGGTTTTAGACCTGAAAAAGAAGCATGACAAATCTATAAAAATGAGAGCTGAGCAAACAGAACTTGAGAATATTTCACAAAACCTGAATGCAGCAACCTTTGGTTTGGAGCACTTTCTCCGAGAAATGGGTCAGATTTACGAGTCATTTATCTCTGTACAAACACAGAAGAAGGGATCTATTATGGAAAATGTGTCTTCTCTTCCAAAACTTGCAGCAGAACTTATAAAATCTGGCTTTCCTATAGAGCTGATGGATGGTGATGCTGCTCATGTTCCACTGATTTGGGTCTCAGAAGTTCTAGATGAACTCATAAAGATACTTGGAGACCAAAAAGTCTTCGTCCTGTCAGTTCTGGGGATTCAGAGCACCGGGAAATCCACTATGCTAAATGCCATGTTTGGACTCCAGTTTGCTGTCAGTGCTGGACGGTGCACCAGAGGAGCCTTTATGCAGCTGGTCAGAGTATCAGAGGAGATGAAGGCAAAGCTGCAGTTCGACTACGTTCTTATTGTTGATACGGAAGGACTTCGAGCACTCGAGCTAGCAGGGAAATCCACTCGTCATCACGATAATGAACTCGCCACATTTGTTGTGGGCCTTGGAAACATGACTTTGATCAACATCTTTGGAGAGAATCCTGCCGAGATGCAGGACATCCTTCAGATTGTTGTTCAGGCCTTCCTAAGAATGAAGAAGGTCAGACTTCACCCCAGTTGTATGTTTGTCCATCAGAACGTCGGGGACATCACAGCTTGGGAAAAGAACATGGAGGGGCGGCGATGCTTGCAGTATAAATTGGATGAAATGACGAAATTGGCTGCTAAAGAAGAAGACAGTGATGCCGAATACTTCAGTGATGTTATATCATTCAATGTCCAAACAGATGTGCAGTATTTCGCACAGCTCTGGGAGGGAAGCCCACCAATGGCACCACCAAACCCTTCATACAGCGAAAATGTTTTGAAGCTAAAAAACACCATATTCCAGAAAGCTTCCACAGCTCATGGAATGACACTGTCTCAGTTTAAAACACGTGTGACTGACCTTTGGAAAGCATTACTCAATGAGAACTTTGTGTTTAGCTTCAAAAACACACTGGAGATTGCAGTCTACAGGAAACTAGAGACTGAGTTTGGAAAATGGACCTGGTCCCTCAGGAGTGCCATGGTATATATTGAAGAACAACTGCACAACCGAATAGAAAATAAACAGATGAGAGAGATTCAAGAGAAAGATCTCGATGATGGAATGAAGGCGACAAAAGAAGAAGTGGAACAATCAATGAAGCAATACTTTGATGAAAACAGAGACAAGGACATTTTAATTCAATGGCGAGTGAGATTTGAAACCAAAGTGAATCAGCTTTATGAGGACCTTGTCCACGATGCAAAGAGAAAACTGAGTGAAGTTATTCAACAGAAAAATGCCCGAGAGTCTTTCGAGCACAAAAGATCACAGTATGATGAGATGCTCTTTGGTCTTAGCAAGGAGCTCGCTCTAAACCTCAAACACAAAGAAACTGATGAGAAAATGTGGAGACAAGAATTTGACAAACTATGGGAGAAGTGGGTCTTCGACCTAACCCAACACCATCCCTCTGAGAAAACTTTTGATTTTTGGGAGGATGTTGTACAGATTATATCTTTAGGCTATGAAGAGGCCTTTGTCCGTGAACGACTCTGTCAGGAAGACTACAAAACAATTCATCAATCAGGAACGTACTCACATTACATCGTGTTCAAGAAGTATGACGAACCACTGGATGAGCTTCAGAACCCAACACAATCCAAACTCAGGGAAGAAAAACCCAAACACAAAAATGATGCAAGGTCAAAAAGTAAAGGATTTGTAAATTATCTCCTTTCCTTTTGGAAACCTGTTCAAGCAAAACATGCTGAAAAGCATCTTAATAACCTGCACGCTGAAGATGAATGTTTTGTAAGGAATTTGACCACAAATGTCATCCAAGAGACTGAGGGATTAACCAAAAAAATCTGCAGCAGTACTGCAAAACTTGGGTACAAAGACAGTTACATTCAGGAATTAACAGAACACATCAAAAGCACAGTCGAGCTACATCAGAGAGAGAGCCAAAGAATTCAACTCAAGAAGGAATTCACTCTGGATCTCTGTCTTCATGTGTGTGACCTTGCAAATGAAAAAATCTCGAAAATCCACAAACAATTCGTGGATGCAAACAGTCTACTAGCATATCTGAAAAAGCAGAAACCACAATATTACAGCGTATTTCTGAACTACTGCAAAGGAGCAACAACCATGGTGGTATTCAGTGATCTTATCTGCAGCAATCTTAAATCATCCATCCAGCAAGCAGCCTACAACAAAACAGCTGCAGATTTGACAACACAGATCAGATCAAACCTGCCTGAATTTAATGGTAACCGATCACAGCTGGAGAAATACATCCTGAAATGTCTGGCAGAGGAGGAGGAATTTAAGAAGTACATTGGGTACATCCATAATCCCAAGAAGCATTTTGAACAGTTCATCACAGCAACAGTCCATAAGTACATCCATGAAAATGGCACCATCGTTCTGAATGTGCTTAAAGGAAATCTAAAGTGCAAAGAGCAGAAAGTTATTAATGCTCTGAACATCGCTACTGAAGAAATGAAGACCACAGGTGGTCATGCAAACATGTGGTTAAAGAGTTTCTCCGATTCACTAAAGGATGACCTGAACCTAAACAAAATAACACGCGTTGATCTGGACGACATCGCAGACTTTGATTTCCTGCGACAGATTGTAAGTGAAGGTCTTGCAGCTACGATATCAGAGCTACTCGAAAGCTTGAGCAGTGTAACAGACATCAACATGGAGGCATTCAGGCGAAAACCACATGAGATTCTGACCGAACATTTCAGCCGATGCTGCTGGGTTCAGTGCCCATTCTGTAAAGCCATCTGCACTAATACCATGGAGGATCACGACGGAGATCACAGCGTCCCCTTCCACCGGATAGACGGAATCAATGGATGGTACTACAGACGCACAAAACATCTCTCAAACGGTTTCTGCACCACTCGTGTGCAAAGTGATTTGAGCTTCTATCCCAATCATGATGCAGATGTGGCAGTACCATACAAAACATACAGATCGGCCGGAGCAAAGTACGCAAACTGGAGCATCACCCCTGATAATTCAGAGCTCCCTTACTGGAAGTGGTTTGTGTGCAGATTCCAGAAAGGTCTGGAAAAGCACTATGGTAAACAATTCCATGGACATGGTGAGATCCCTGCAGAGTGGAGACACATTACTAAACAACAAGCTATTGAGAGTTTGAACAAATACATCTGAGCATGAGTGTAAGCCTTTGGTTTTACGCTGAAAAAAAGCGCTTTAAAACGACAAGGCAGCAATGAGCAAACCTTTAAGCTCTACCAGCAATGAAAGCAATGGACAAATTAATGAAAATGATTAAGAAATCAATCCTTATGCTAGATGATTATTGTGTAGACATTTTTTTTTGCATTTACATGCACATGATAAACAACTGTCGTGTTTTTTATTCATAACACTTTTAGAATTTTGGAACCACTAAATTACCTATCACAATTCATCAACGCGAGGAATTTAAAGCATTCATAATGACACGTCGTTCCATAGGTCAGAAGGGCCCAGATAGCGGATGATTTGCCAAAATATCCATACTGCCTCTCCTGTTCCCCCTCTACTCTATCTAAGTATCTATAAATATGGATAAAATGTCTTCAAGTGTGTCATAGAGGCATGTCTATCAGTCGACGGTCTCTCACCAAGAGGTACACTCCTCAAAAGTAGCCTCTATAATAGGGCAGCAGGAGAAACACTTTTACTTCCTCGTGTGATAAGACTCAGTGTCTAATCAGACCACACCTGTAATCATTTAAATCATGTTTTTTAAATTGATTTAAATCAAAATAATAAGTGTACCTTCAAGCCTGTATACAGGGCTTGGTCTCCTACAGTCTTTAGACAGGACAGATTGATTTTTCTATGGTATCCAGATTGAGCTTTCCTGAATAAAACACCACATTTCTGTACTGCGTTTTGTCTCCTGCTTTTGTCATGCAAAAAGAGCTACTGCACTACAGACACCTATTAGGTGTTTGATAGGCTTTCACCGCTAGGAAAAAGGGTTTAAAACTTGAAACATGAATAAACACTCTGCTCAACGTCTGCATTCAGGAAGTTTTCCCAGGACTGGAATCAGAACCGGGCAAAATGTATTTAAAGTGTAATGAATCATAATCAATGTTTTACATTCGTGCTAGTTAGAAATCGGTCATTTTGACCTTCCTTCCAGTCAGTTCACCTTTCACAAGTTCATCAATGAAAACGTACATGTAAAAAATATTAGCAATAAAATCAAAATAATCTGCTATTCTTAATAATTATCAATGCATTATGACAATTATAAAACACTCACATAACAAACACTTGTGTGTTATTTCAGTAATAAACTGCTTTCGAGCTTGTTGTATGCACACTGGTATGAATGGAACCTGCTGCTTTATGATATTCCTAATGATATTCCTAAACTAACAGTTTGTATAACCATGACCTGCTTGGGTTTAAATAGCCATTATTATTAATATTACATTCTCATCACTGTCTGAAAATCCAAATTCCAGAAACACCTTCTAGATGTTCTAGATTTGACTGTGGTAGCCTAGCGGTGAAGGTACTGGACTCTGGATCTGATGGTCCAACGTTCAAATCCCACCTTAGCCAAGCTGCCACAGTTGGGTCCTTAAGCAAGACCCTTAACCCACAATTGCTTGGATTGTAAGACTGTATGAATTGTAAGTCGCTCTGGATAAGGGGCGTCTGCTAAATAACATAATTGTAAATGTTCTGTCCTTGTGCTTGTGAATCAGATCGACTGTGGACCACAGTGACTGTGTGGAATCATCCTCAGCTACACCGTAAGGCTTTATACATCGTGCTATGTTTTATAACAACATTTTATGCAGAAGGTGATAATATTAATAACATTACTGTGCATGTTAAAAAGCTGCAGTACAGTAGGTTATTACTGAAATAATCATAATACAGTTCATTTATAGTAACACTTTCTTAGGTTTTTTTTTTTCTGCAACACTAGTTGAAAGTTTGGTCCTTTAAACATTAGTTCGATTAAGAAAATATTTATCTTTGGCTTTTGTGCATTCCGAAGCATTTTGCCAGACTTCCCTGTTGCATGGTTTTCGTTGTGTAACAGGGCAGGCATACAACCCTATAAAGACTTTTTACATCATGTGACGGTTTTCTGAATGACCGATTTTGCCTGGTTTGCACCATGCCAGCTAGATATATTCAGCATAACGTTGTGTTAAGTCACCTTCCAGGTCTGCTTGCTGCGTGTTCGAATTTTCGTTTTTCCATCTGGTGCATCCGAATTACACCAGGCTCTCCTGTACTTCGCTCATCATTATGAGAACCTGCTTCGTATCACCATTACATCGTGATGTTCAAACATCAGGTTTTTTGTACGGTCTTTGACTGAAATGAGATTTTGAGTTTGGTACTGATTGTGTGAATCTGATATCAAAGCTACGCTTAGAATTTCATGTTTGGTATCACAAACAGAAATTTGAAGTTTTCTGCTCTTGGCTGACAGAAGTAAAACCTGGCATGGCCGTCTGCTGTTGTAGTCCGTCTGCCTAAAGTTGTGCATTCTGAGATACTTTTCTGCTCACCGTAATTGTAAAAAGCGGTTATCTGAGTTAACGCAGCCTGTCTACACCAAATCAGTCTGATCATTCTCAGTCACATCTCCAATCAGCTAGTCATTAATGTCCACAGAACTGCCGCGAACTGGATGTTTTTATTTACTGTACTGTTCTGATTTAACCCTAGAAACTGTTAGGGGTGAAAATCCCAGGGGATCAGCAGTTATATAAATACTCACTTATGTAAATCACATCTTCCCTATTCAGCTAGTTAAAGTGAACATTATCAGATGCTGCAGATCCGTAGGATTTATGCACTGCACTACTGCCGCAGGAGTGACTTTTTAGATGATTTCCCAAATGAGTTGGTGTCAGCTCACTTATTAACATCAAAATCGAACTATACAAATTCATTCATGTTGAAAGTACAAACGTATCAGTTTCGAAAAGGTTTATGCATTGTTTCATGCAGCCCTGTAAAAAAAAAAAACATGTTTAACTAAAACTGCATCCATGATTGTGAAAATGTTATTGGATTTTAAAAACTTTTTGAAACTCCTGCTCAAAGGTCTCGCTCAGTCTGGATCCCATCCTGCCAAAGTCATTTTCCTACAGAGAGAGAGAGAGAGAGAGAGAGAGAGAGAGAGAGAGGGAGGGAAAGCAAGAGAGAGCGAAAAAGAGAGAGAAAGATAAAGAGAAAGAGAGAAAGAGAGAGAGAGAGATTTTGAGTTTCCACTGGCAAATTTCCACCACAGCCATGTATCGTATAGGCAGTCAGTTGAGAAACTAAGTCTAGAAAACTCAATAAAATAAAGCCTAATAACTGTGGAGACTTGGCTGTTAACCAGAATGTGTACCAGCATTGCCAAGCTGTATTGTATGGGCAAGGTTTTGTTTGTTTATTTTATTTAATGTTACTATCAACATCAGTGTCTATTTCAGCAACACACACAAGGTTACATCTATAAAAATGGGTATATATATATATATGTGTGTGTGTGTGTGTGTGTGTGTGTGTGTTTAAACTGCTACTGATGAATGATGGAACACACAGTATTTGAATTTTACCTTATTAAAAATGTTGCAGTTGTGAAAGATGAGCTGGATGTCCTCTACAAACTCTCTCACTGTTTTATATCTCTTATTCTTCAGTCTCATCTTCACCCTGTCCAGCCACATGGGCCTGGAGATCACTCTGCTGTAGTTCTCCACCTGGCCACACAGTTTACCAAATATTAAGTAATAAAATATGATTATGGCAAATCACATAGTGTACAAAAATGCAAAATAGCAGAACAAGAAAGTATATCTTCCCAAATCCTATGGCACCAAAAGGTTTAATCAGAGTTCTAGCAACGTCTATAGTCCCTTCCAGGATGTGATAGAGCCATTCTGCGCAGTCTGAGAAGGAAGTCTGGTGAACCCAGAAGTAACCACACAGCCACGTGGGTAATTTTATTCAACGCTGCAGCATTAACAGGCTGCACTTGATGAGTTGCACCTGGCTGCTACACGATTCAAACTTGCCAGCGTCAGCCTGGATTCTTTATATGAGATGCTGGCAGTAAAAGAGAAAGACAGTCATTTGACTGCTAGACATGCCTCTGTAACACACTCAAATACAATTTTCTCCAAAATTACAGACTTTGAGAGAGGGCGGATCATTGGACTGAGAGAAGCAGGATATATGTTTATACCAATTTCCTGCCATCTATGCCATTCTGACCAAGAGACTAGGAGGTGTTGGGAGCAGTGAATTCCTGTGGGCATACATGTGAGCAAGCTCCAGACGGCCCAGACAGACCACCAGTAGAGAGGATTGCTTTCATTGTCCACCATTAAGACACAGGTGACACCTTCATTATGCACCACTGTCTCTGCCGGGACCATTTTCAGGCACTTAGCAGAAGGACGTTTGTCATCACAGTGCCCATTATGTGTCCTGTCATCAGCACTTTTTCAGTGGTGTCATGAACAAGAAGATCCGTCTAATGTTCCAGTATGAAGGAATACGGTCAGTGCCTTTTCTGTAGAGCCACACACTGCCCCAGCTGCTCTTGTGATGAATGACAGTCTATAGGCCGATCTGCAACATCATGGATTCAGGGTAGAGGCAGCCTAACAGGAGAATGAGTGCCTCCTTTCAATTGTAGTTTTCCACAATAAGCTCATTCTTTAGCTCTAATATTGTACTCACTTACATATTCCTGTATCATCATTACATTTCCATATATAAAGTTCGACTGATTTCAACAACTTCATATGGAGCTATTGTGACAAGAGAAGAGATTTATGCCAAGAGACTAGTTAAAGAAAGCAAAGAAGGCCAAACAACTAAGAGTGTCAAACAAAGTCTACAAGACAGAGTTTAAAAGGCCAAAGTAGGGGAGCAGACTGAAAGCTACAATAATACAGGCGAATGGAAATAGCCATTTACTAGAAAGACTGTGTTTGTGTTTTTGCTGGTTTTTATCTACATAAACCAAATTCTGAACTCATCAGGCAGCTCAGATAAGGGGAGAAAGTGAAGGAGAGTGAGTGACCAGTCAAAAGAGGGCTAAACTGTGAATATGAAGGTGGTGCAATAGGCATTGAGACGAGAAGCTTACAGTTGTCCTGGGGTCTTCAGTAAAGACACGCTGTTCATCCTTCTTATACATACACATCAGCAAACAGTCACAGCGCTGACAAAAAGACAAACCCATAAAAAGAAGTTAAGTCAAAGCATGCATGTATAAACTAATACTGGTACTACCGGATAAGATATTGGACTCTGGACCAGAAGCTCAAGGGTTCAACCCCAAGCACAGCTGTGCCTATTGGGCACTTGAGCAAAGGCCTTTAACTCACAAATGGTTGAATGATACATAATAAGATTGTATCAGTTGTAATATGCTGTGGAAAAGTGACTAAAGCGACAATGTGAATGTCAATTTAATACGACCAATCCGCACTTAGCCTTAGCTGCTAAAGCACTAAATGCTTTACATCAAGGACTGTAATTGGCAGCCCAATTTTGCAACACGTATTGTTTAAGGTACAAGACCTAATGCTTTACATGCTATAATTACTGCTTACTGTTTCATAGCACTGTTAGCACGGCCCAGGCCTGCTTTATGTGACCCTGCAAATGGTTCTGATCATTTGTCTTTCATGTTTTTCAATTTCTACTCGTTTGTCTACCTTTTATTCTTTTTGTTCTGCTAACAGCAACACATTTTGTTACACAATAAGTACAATACACAGTACAATAACTTGGGTTACAGTCTTATGTTCAATCTGATCTTGAAATACTGATCCAGGTCAGTGTGAAAATGAGGACCTGAAACCCGAAGAAAAAAGTCCACCACTAATTTATTTGTTTTTTTTTGTTTTTCAATTTGATTGTAGGTAAGCTAAATGTAATATTTATTCAGTTGCAGTTTGTGTTGACAATCTTCCTTTAAATGCGTATGCGTGAAGGAGAAAAATTTGTATATTGCACAACACATCGGCATTGTGTTCAAGTCTTAGTGTGAGTCGGGTTACCATGACATTATTAGAAACGAGACTGTCCAAAGCAGTTTCCCGGCTCATGGGTAGAAACGATCCCTGGTAAATCTTAAAGAAGCAGAAGGTGCACCTCCAATCCTCCCTACACAAACACACACCAGCATGATAGTCAGTACTATAACAGTCGCTGTGATGAAGAAAAATCAGGTCAATCTCTTAAAATGTATTACAAATGGTTTCATTTAATTTAATGAAGCTTAATTTTTAAAGAGGTGAAGACAGGGCTGTCATCACATTGTCACAGTGAGTGCCCCGGTCTGCTGTCCAACACAGATCCAAAACACACTCCACTCCAGACGTGGAATTCTGAGACCTGAACACCTACAGTATGTCCACGTGAGGACTGAGATGCATTCTGCTGGTTTTGTCCTGTCCCTCCAGGTTCCATCCTGATACTACTCATCCTGCCTTTCTGGGTTTTGTACACCGTCTTCTCCCGCTGGGTTCTGTCTCTGTTCTGTCCTGATTCCATCCCGTTCCTCTGGTATTCCTATCCCTCCGAGTTCTGTCGCAATCCTGTCCCTCTACATTCTGTCCCGGGTATATTCTGTTCCTTATTCTTCTATTCTGGCACCATCCTTGTTACGAGGCTTAACTCAAGCTCCCGTTCTGCTCGCGGCTTGCCCTGTGGCTTCTGTCCTACTTCCGTTCTGCCTCCAGATTCATCCAATTTCCATAATCTTCCTCTGGATTTCACAATGGTTGCATTCTGTTATTCCTTGTTTTATTCTGGATCTAAACCAGAACTTCCAGGTCTTAAAGTTCCAAGTCTCTGGAGTGGGGCTGAGCCTGTGGTGCAGAGCAGTCCAGGGGTGTCCCTTGCGACACCCATACTGAGTTATGAAGCTAAGCGGTGACCAGTTGAATATGTTATAAACGTGGGAAAAGGTGCACTCTCTTACCCAGGTGTTTTGTTCTGTATGTTTGGTAAGTGGCAGTGTTCATGGAAAGATCGGGGACAGCCATCACAACACACCAGCTTACCACCAAAGTTACAAATGAAGCAGACATCATCATTATTTTGATCCAGCTAGTAGCAAACATAAAAAGAAAGGTTAAATGCACTATATACAGTATAATGCTGTCATGCATGCTCTTCATGTCTTTCTCAGAATCCTCCAACCAACACTTCAGCCTCCTACACTCTATTCCAGTCATGTGATCTTGTGTCCCTCGACCATAATGGACTCCCAGCAGGTTTCTATGTCATTATCATTCCCACAACTCCCAGCACCCGTCCCACTACTCCAACAGGGAGTTTTCTGTACAATAGCACTTGCCACTCACTGGTTCTTGCTTATTATATTCATTTATTTAATTTCTTATTCACTTGGTCCTGGATAGGGTTGTGGCAGAGACATGCCTAGCCGGCAGCATAGGGTACAAGGCAAGAACATCCCTAGACAGGGCGCCAATCTATTATGGAGTATATACACTCCTACACTCACTCACATACTAGGGGCACTTTAAGTTCACCAAATAACATGCATTTGGACTTTGGTAGGAAATCGGAGTACAACCCCACACAAACATGGGAACGACACGCAGACTCCACACAGAAAGGACCCAGGCCGCTCCACCCTGGGACCGAAGCAAGGACCTTGTTGCTGTGAGGCAACAGTGGTAATGTTAGGCGGGGCCAGAAAACAGAGATGAATGCATAGAGAAAAATGGGAACAAACGCGAGTTTCAACGCAGTATGTAGCTTTGTCCAACCACTTCAGACAAGAGGTTTAAATAGCAGAGCATGTGATAGGAAATGCAGGACAGATGAGGGGTCGGAGGCATCTGCGAGTGTGAGAAGGTCTGAAATCGAGTACAAATTAGGTTACTAAAATCAAAATATGCCCAGAGATCAAAGCAGGCGAGGAAGTAATACAAAAAGTCAAAGCAGAATGTCAGAAATGGGAAATCCACTTGGAAGAATTTACTTCAATTGGGGTTGTAGATGTGGTAAGTGTATGGTTATATGTTTTACATGTCTGCAGCAAGAGCGTTCTGTTACATAATGTTGTGCAAACAGGTTGTGTGTGTGTGTGTGTTCGAGTGGTTTAAGACTTACTGAGGTCTTTAGAGAGCAACAATCACATGGACAAATCAGTGAATGAATATAGAGGATATTCTTCTGCAAATAGAACAAATATCTGTTAGCTAAACCAGTGTTTAGGATAAAAACT
>JAUZST010004159.1:0-42359 GCA_034779995.1 Parotocinclus haroldoi
TTTTGTTTGCAGACACTGGCAAGACCTTGGTTATCTTATCATCTATATTACTGGTCAGCCTGACATGCAGAAGCAGAGGGTGGTGTCCTGGCTGTCACAGCACAACTTTCCACAAGGCATGGTGTTCTTTTCTGAGGGGCTAGTCCATGACCCCCTCCGCCAGAAAACCATCTTTCTCAAAAGCCTTATTAAAGAGGTAGCACACAAACAGACACACACACACACAGACACACAGTAAGCCTATGTTTGGACAAACAGATCAAATAGGATTTAAGCTCAAATCTGGACAGATTGTGTACCAGAGCTTGGGAGGGGCAGACTCAGTTTGCTAACTCACCATTGCGGTGACCCGGGTTTGAGTTCCAGATGTGCATTTCAGCCAAGTCGGGTATCACACATACACATCATTTGTGCCACATACATTTCTGAGGGAGGGGATGACTACAACAATGACCCCTTCAGAGCCACGAGTGAAGGACCCATGTATCCTGTCCAGGTGTGCCTTCTCCTACACCCTGTAAATCTGAATGCTAAAAAACACACTGAAACAGATCTGATTTTCCCAATGGCATTCAAACCACATTGATTGTGGTTTTTATACTAGTAAAATTCCATGTGGCTTTTACATGTTAAATTGCTTGATGCTTAACAAGATCATAGGCATGCAACAATAACAACAATACGACAGATGAACTCTGATTATGATATACTGTATTACCTCAAATATAGCAATGAAGAGGTGGCATGTTTTTTGTCTTTGTGGACAGATGCGTCCAGTCAATCAAAATGAAACAAACCATATATGAAATACAGCCATATACGAAGAATGCTTGCTCATACTTTGCAAGGTCCAGGCAGAAAGTTTTTAAAACATTTGAAATTAAATACAAAGATATTACTGTAACTAGACATTGTCTTTATATAAAATGTAATCCATCTTTCTTGTGCTCCAAGCTACTCGGCATAGACATGCCTGCATTGTCACCATAGCAACCAATCTGGATATGCCAGTGAATGTGACTACAGTCCGAACAGACCAATTGGTTGTGATCTGTGGTAATTTGATCTAAAATTGGATTTGAGAAAGAAATCCACATTTGCCTTGCAATCCTTAAAAGAGTTTAAGTCACCTTAACCAAAAATGGCCATGTAATAGGAATACCTGATATGTGAAGGTTTAAAAAATGACTAATATTTGAAAAGTATAAAAATAATTAGAAGGTATTGTTGCTACTGTATACTCTCAAATAAAGTTATAGTATTTGAATTGGCTACTTGAAAAAAACACTGGGTATTTAGTGACAGTCGTAAATATATGGTGTGGGAGCCAGTTGCCCTGATGCAATTGAGATGTCCTCTACTGTTGACTTAAGCTCCTAAGGTACATCATTAAGTTCAACTACAATTTAGATCACTTTCCACTGTAGTCTTTGGCTTGCTCAGTTTGGCCTGTGGGAAAAGATAGTTGTAAATAGCACTGTGTAACAAATTGTTACTTGACTTAAGCCTTTTAGTAGGAGTATGTTCAATGACTATAAATAATAATAAATGATGTCATATTGTTGCAAAACTCAGCATACAGTTCTGTCTCAGGCAAATATTTAAACAATTACAGGTGTGGTCCGATTGGACACCGGGTCTTGCCACAAGAGGTCGTAAAAGTGCTTCCATATTAAAAAGCTCTCAAAGGCTACTTTTTTGCTAGTGTACAGTCATGGCCAAATGGTCATGGTTTTGAGAATTGCACAAATTTTGATTTTCATAAAGTTTGTTTTTTTAGAACCATTTGCTAGATATTTATATGGTTTAATGAATTACAATTATAAGCAGTTCATACATTTTTTTAACTTTTAGTTACTCATAGAAGTGTAAGCGAATACTTAAAATATACCGTGTTGACTGCTGTATATCAATTTCTGGACAAAATCTTGAATGATGGCCATTCTTGCATAATCAGTTCCTGGGGTTTTGTTTATCCACGTATCTTTTTGAGGATTGAAACTGGTTCTCAATGGGATTTGAGCTAAAATGTCAATGTATTGTGATATGAGGGATACTAACAGCTGAATGATATGTTCAGGACATCCTGTGGCCGTGTGTGCTACCTCTCAAGGCAAGGCTTCTAACTGGCATTTTCATCTGGATAATGCTCACAAGCACAGCAAGGGTTTCCTAGAAATATCGCTGCCAGATTGCAACAATTCCTGATTTATTACTATTCAGGCATTTAAGGGACCAGCTATAATGCCATCTTCAGCAACATATGAGTGGGCAATGTTTATGCGTCCATGCCCAACAGTACCTCATGTTGTATCCAGGCTAGATGTGGCCCAACTGGGTACTAGAGCCTAATTTAAATTGTTAAATTGAGTTTTCCACATTACACTTATCCTTTCCCTCCAAAATTATAACCAAATATAACCTTCTATACAAGTTTTATTTGATTCCAGAACCCCCTTCTTGGTGCATTTTTATCAACGATCTTTTGGGGATTAATACATCAATTTATATTTAAATGCTGTATAATTCTTGAAGTAAATAACACTAGAGTAAATGAAATTAATTTACACTAATTTGTTTTTAATGCATGTATTTGGTCTCTGCAGTGTCATATTAAGATCAGTGCAGCATATGGCTCTATGAAGGATATGTCAGTGTACAGCTCTTTGGGATTGGAACCCTCTCAGATCTACATAGTGGGAAGACCATCAAAGAAACACCAACAACAATGTCAAGTACGACTAACCCCATTATTTATACCTTATTATACTACTAATATTACTGATTATTGACGTTAACTAAGAACATCACAATGCTAATAAATGAATAAATCAGCTTCTTTTCCTCTTGTATTTGTCCTTGTCCACGCAGTTCTTGAGTGAGGGTTATGCCGTTCACCTCTCAGCTCTGGAGTTTGAACATGGCTCTCGGCCCAAAAAGAACCGCATGATTTTACGTCAGGGCTCCTTCGGACTCTCCTCAAAGCCTGACTTCTTATCTCCCTCCACTGATTTTCTGTCATGCAAGCGCACCCCTCTCCTGCGGCGTGCCATGTCCATGCAGCAGGCGTCACCACCCTCTTCGTTGTCCTCCACGCCAAAACCAGAACGCGCTCAGAGTCAGCCCGAGAGTCACAGGGATGGGCCGGAGATCCGCATCGAACTTGACCAGGACGAAGAAATGGGTGGCTTTACCGCTGCACTGTGAGAGGATGCTGACACTTGAGGGGACAGGAAAGAAGGGACGAGGGAAATGATGCCTGTGGTAAGAGTCTTGTGAGATATCAGAAGCATTCTCAATGACCTCTTCATTTCAACAAAGGAAAGGCACTGTGAAATAGAACTGGCTTTTATCAGTCACTTGACATTAAGAATCTTGTGCACTCTGGAAGTTGGAGTAATAGAATTCATTAGTTGAGATGTCTGTTTGCGATCCAGACAGCGTTTTGTCCCTGCCAGACTGCCTCAAACCCAAAAAACAATTGTGCATGTGCTGAGCCATAGCGGTTTCACAGTGATTTCCCTGAAAGCCTGTCTTTCTTTTGATTACAAGTCCTTTGATGCAGTGTGCTAACAGTCATGTGGTGCTGTTCAGGCTGTCATTTGTGACTGCTGAGAATACCATTGAGTATGGTGCTGGGGTTTGGTTTTTCGGCGTCTGCTGACGCACTTGAGATTTTCTTCGTCACCCCATTGCTGTCAGAGAGTGAATAAGCCAATCAGCACTATGCAGGCAGGAGGCCTGAAGAAAAAGGCTTTCACTTCATTGTGAGCTCTACTCAGGCTGCAGGGAGTGTTTGGCTTCTTTGTCTCTGTTGACTTTTCTGAAGTTGCTTAGTCTCTTGAATCGTTGGCCACACAGTGGGATAATGATGCTTTCATACTGAAAGGTCTTTTGGTCGGAGTTATTTCCTCCTGTCTATTTCTGTCTTACTTTGTAGTGCTAGAGATGGAAAATGTAATTGAAAAGAGAATTTCCGCAGTATTTTTGTAAGTTATATGAAGATAGTAGACAGGTATAAATACACGACTATTCTAACGTGTATTTGAACTGAAAAATAATCGATACTGAAAAATCCATTATTACAATGGATTTTTATCTAAAGTCTAACTGTGTCTAAAGTGACTAAAGTTGGAGCAGCATTAATTCAAATTAGAATTTTTGAAAAGAAAGTTCATTTTCTTAATATGTTCATAGGATTCCATCCAATGACTGGATTACTGGATTATAAACAATTTACATAGGCTTGAACTGGGATTAAAACTGTAAGAAGTGACTCATCCAGGTTTCAGGTTTTTGGGGCATTTTTGGAAATGTTTGTTTAATGACAGCAGTACGTTATATACAGTGTTGAAAATAAGTATTTAATACACTGCAGATTTTGCAAGTTTTCCCAACTACAAAGACTGGAGAGGTCTCTATTTTTTAACATAGGTACACCATGTGTGAGAGATAGAAGCTAAAAAGAATGAATTTTAAGAATGAATTTTAGACAATTAATTTGCATTTTACTGCATAAAATAAGTATTTGATCACCTACCAGCAAGAATTCTGGCTCTCACAAACCTGTTAGTTTTCTGTAAGAAGCCCTGCTATTCTGTACTCATTACCCGTATTAACTGCACCTGAACTCGCTACCTGTATAAAAGGCACCTTTCCAGACACACAATCAATCACACTCCAAACTCTTCACCATGTCCAAGATCAAAGAGCTGTCTAAGGACACCAGCGGCAAAATTGTATACCTGTAAAAGCATAGGGGTGGAAAAATAATACTTTGTGGGTGCTTTACTGGAAAGAGGACAGGACGACTGCAACGTATTGAAGGGAGAATGGATGGGGTCATGTATCATGAGATTTTGGCCAACAACCTGACAATAAACCAAAACACAGGGCAACTAAGGAGTGGCTCCATAAGAGGTTTTTCAAGGTCCTGGAGTGACCTAGCCAGTCTCCAACCTCGAAACCTGAAAGATCTGGAGAAGATCTGTATGGAGGAGTGGGCCAAAATTCCTGCTGCAGATTGTGCAAACTTGGTCAAGAACTACAGGAAATGTCTAACTTCTGTAATTGCAAACAAAGGTTTGTGTCCCAAACATAAAGTTCTATTTTTCTGTTGTATCAAATACTTATTTCATGCAACAGAATGAAAATTCTTTATTTAAAAATCACACAATGTGATTTCTGGATTTTTTTTTCCTCACACTTGGTGTACCTACAACCTCTCCATTCTTTGTAGGCGGAAACTCGGCACTATAATACATATTTTCCCCATTGTATGATCATTATACCATTGCTAAAACATCAAAACGTGGCCTAAGAATTTTGTACAAAACGGTACATACTGTTATATTGATCATTTATGAAGCAAGCTTATAAATATTGGCTGAGATTTATACTGAAATATCATACACACTAAGCCCTAAACTGACATACTTGTTTGTTATTCATAAGTTGCATTTCTGTTAAATGTTATAATTGGTCATTTATTTATTGAAGAATATCCTGCAATATTGCTCATCTGAGAGTGGTGAAAAGTATGTGAAGCTGTGCTTTCATTATCTGGTGTGACTCCTAAAGTGCAGAATTTTAGGCTATTCCATACAAAACCTGCTTCAACTCTGGGTTGTTTGTGAGTTTCCTCACGTCACCTGTTACCACTACAAGTCCTAGACTACAGTCTAGTTTATATAGCACATTAACTTGTTCTTTAACTATTCTTTGGTAGAACACATTGTGTTTTTAGTGTCACTGGCATATTGCATGGCCCAGGTTTTAGAGATTCTATTCATTTTGCTTTGTAATTTGATGATAGAATTTAGAATTCATTGAATAAAACGTCCCGGCCCAAATGCAGCAAAACCATGATAAAACCACGACCATGTATTACAGAAGGGATAAGATTCTATTGCTGGATATCAGTATCTTCTTTTCCCTAGACATTCCAGAGATCTATTTACTACTCACATATTACATATATAAATATTTCTAAATGAGATATCCCATAATTTTTGTGAGCAATGTATTAGGTTCACTGGTCACGCTAAATTACCCCTAATGGGAGTACCCCAATGAGAGCGTATCTGAATAGTACTGATGTAACCTTGCTCCTGGCATGAATAGCCATTGCTGCTGATGTGCCATAACTAAAGAAATATAACAGGGTGCCCAATCACACCTGATTATCATCTCTTGACTTCAAAACCTCACTCCAGTTTCACCTTCAACTAATCCTAGAGGTTCAAATAATTTGGATATGTAATACTGAATCATTTCCCTCAATAAATCATAACTACACCTAATATTGGGTAATTGGGCTCACTTCACGAAATTTCAAGCACCACTCTATATATCAACTTTGTCAAAGAAGTATGTCCTAGATAAGTAGAATGAAACAAAAAGAGACATACATACATACATACATTTTTGTGTTTATTTGGTGCCAAAACAGGTTTCACCAAGAACAGACATAATTAATCTATCAATTAAATAATGTACATTAATGACCCTTAGTTAAGGACCCACGTGAACAAATGCAGAGATCAAAATCCGATTACAAAATGTTTTACGGAGGTTTTGCTCGATTACAGAGCCATAAACTAATGAAATGGCCTAGTCACTTTTGACGAATTACAGTTACTATAAAAGTATTGAACTTTCAATAAAAGAAAATTGAGTCATTTTTAGCGCTCTTTTTTTTCTCAATAACCTTTAGACTTTGGAATCAAGATGTTGGCAAGATTTCTTTAACTTTCTGCTAAAACTCTTTTTCTGCTAAATTACTAGTAGAAATATTGGGAAACAGGAGACTTATTTTGCCCTCTGTTTGATCTCACTTTTGTCTGGGAGAAACTACAGAGATTTTTAAGGAGATCTTGCAATCGTAGTTGTCCGTTAAGTTTTCATTTTCACGATCAGAAGAGAAGCCACAAATTATTGAAGATTACTAATAAGCATTTGCCTTGTTTATGGAAATTTTTTCAGCAATTAGAGCAATTGACCTCGAGTTTCTGTATGGAAACATTTAGATGAACCTGTACCTCAGTTGCTTTTTGTTGCCTGGTGAGTTTTCACTAGTAGTTCTCTTTATATTAGCATTTGGGTTATAGCACATCGCACCTTATTAGTAATTGTGTAGCTACAATGCAAAATTAGACAACGTTCATTGTGGGGTTATCACATACAATGTTTATCTGGTCTAATGCAAATGCTTTTATGAACACCAGGGGGTGTGATCATATGTCTAATACTGCATCTTCAGATAAAGATATTTATAGTGCTCAGAAATATTAGGGGATATTTTTAAATGAATTGTCGTTCTCAGTTGAAATATCCCCTAATTTTTATGCTGCACTCAACCCATAATTGATACAAGAAGTTGACAAATTGAGTGTGACAAGAGGATCTTAGCCTAGCCAAAGAGGGAGACCAAAACAAAGCAGTTTAGCAAAAACATTTATTTATTTATTATAAAAAATATATTTTGTGAGCTTATTTGTTTACTGTGATTAACAGCTTAAGATAACTTTTTTTTATTTGTGTCTAGTTATTACATTTATTTGGATTGCAGGGTACAAACGTTTTGTGCATTGGTTTGAATTGTGTACGCTTCAGAAATAAAAAATGTCTTATGAAAAGTAAAATCAACAATAATGAAAAAAACAAATTGTGTATAAAATAGTGCGCAGATGGTATTGTTACACCCTGACTTATTAGGTAGGCAAGCGTCATATTATGGGATGTATTCTAATGGAAATAGTCCTGCTTTGTAACTCATATGTGCATGTAAAAGACAATACATCCAAATTGTAAGTAGTAATTTACATCGTTTTTAGAAGGCTATATCAAGAACAAATATCTAGTCAGAACTGATACAATATAACAAAAATTGTAATCACTTTATGTCTCTGTCCCTTCCCAGTGCATGAATGGTCTTTTTAAACCTCCAGTCCTGCATTGAGGAGCCTCCTGCAAACTCTATAAACCTGGTTGAGGGAACTGAGGAGAAACGGCTCATGAAAATGAAGAACACAGAACAAGAGGAGCTCTCAGGAGACAAAGTCAACTAAAGTATAATCATTCAGTAATTAATCTCACCAATCCCTCAGCAGACATCTAGCCAGGCCTGGATGACAGGATTTGGACTTCATGATTGACAGGCCAGAAGAAATCAGGCATGCAAAAAAACAAATGGATGAAGGTTGTGTTTCTTTTTTCAGAGTTACCTGAAGCTCTCGTTTTGTATGTCGTGTTAATATTCCCTGTTGACTATTGTGATGGTCTTTTGTGAAGGTAGCCATGTGCGTAAGCATGTGAACCAGCGCTATTTATAGCAGCACCGCTGTGACAGGTCTTTGTTCAGATTATTCCGTGGCCTTGCAATCCAAGTCTGACTGTGAGGAGTGTGTTTTATAGCAGTTTAGTAAACCGTTGTTCATTGGAAGCATTTTAGTTTCTCACAGAATGTCTGGTGAAGCCTTTTTAAAAACCTATTCATTCTAAAATAATGTGGATAACTTACAGAAGACAGGAAGAAGCACAGCTACAATGTTTACTAAATGCTAGGAGTATCCAAACTGGAAACACCCATAGTCTTGCAGCCTGTTCCCATGGAAAACTGGTGTTTTACATCTGGCACCTAGTTATTTATAACACAGTAAGATCTGCACATCAAATGGTCATTGTTGAAGAGATTGCTTTTTTCCCATTTATTTTCAGTGACAGAAATGACGCTTTTACTCTATTTAATCATAACATGATGGCAATGTTTACATTTACAGCATTTAGGAGATGCCCTTATCCAGAGTGACTTACAACTAATACAGTTTTACAAATCCTTCTTAAGGACCCAAATGTGGCAGCTTGGCAGAGATGGGATTTGTACCCTAGACCATCTGGTCCACAGTGCAGTATCTTAACTGCAATGCTAGGGCAGTCCGCCCGTTATTAGGTACACATTACTAGGTATAAATAGCTAATTAGATAAATGCCATGGCAGCAAATCAGTGCATTTAGATATGTAGACATGATCGAGACGACCTGCTAAAAGTCAAACCAGACATCAGAATGGGGAAGAAATGTGATTTTAGTTACTTTAAATATGGCATGGTTGTTGGTGCTGGGCTGGGTTAAGCGTTTCAGTCACTGCTGATCTACTAGGATTTCATATATAATGGTTAAAAAAAATAGAAAATATCCAGTGAGCAGCAGTTCTCTGGCTGAAAATGCCTTGGTGATGGCAAAGTTCAGAGACAAATGGTCACATGGTCGAGCTGACAGAAAGACAAATGCAACTCAAAAAACGCCCATTAATGACAAGAAAGATATGCAGAAGAGCGTCTCTGTGGTTACAGTTAACACAGGCTCACCACATTTGGACAACAGCAGATGTTAAAAAATGTTGCCTGGTCTTTGATTTATGCTAGAACATTTGGATGATAGGGTCAGAGTTTAGCATAATCAGCATGAAAGCATAGATCCATCCTGCCCTTTATCAGTGGTTCAGACTGATGCAGTTGGCTGTGGATCCCTTACTAATAGAGAATTAGAATGGTCGACCTAATAAACTATCAGGTAAGTGTATTTTTAAGTGAGTGGTTTTCTTATTGGTTCACCCTGAATTGTCTGCATGCACACCTCCCACTCAGTTCTCAGTCAAAGAAATAACACCGTATTTACATTTTAGATATACATAGTGTATGCTGATAGACACAAACACCTGCAGCATGTACAGGGACGCGCTGCTGGTAACATTTTAGTAAACTATAGTTTTGCTGGTACTGAGCCAAAACTGTGTACTTGTACTGTAAAAAGGAATATAATTGTACATATTGTGTATTGTCTGAAGATGGTCTTTTTTGTAAAATAAATAGAATAAAGCCTTGGGAACTCTGATTGTTGCCCTGAATTGAGGCTTTTTATCAAATGTACAACGCGTTACTTGTTTACACCAGAAAATGTTAAAGTAAATAAATCAATAAGTTGACGATTCACCAGAGAATCACCAGTGGTGTTGGTTATGGGATGTGACTACGTGAGAAAGTCTGGAATAGAACTGTCATAATGCTGGGAAAAGGCAGCCTTGACACCTAAATAGATGTCAATACCATCCATTCATTTTTTTTTAATCCACTTTACCCTGATCTGTGTGGTCAAAAAGCCAGAGTCTAGCCAGCAACACAGGATGCAAGGCAAGAACAACACTAGACAGGGCACCAATCCATTGTCGCACACTAAGAGCACTTTAGAAACACCAATTACAGTTTTTCACAGTCGTTTTTGGTACATTTCTCAGATCAGAATTGAATTTCTCAAAACTACCATGTTCAATCTTCACATCATTGTGTCACTTGTGCACATCAAAAAAGCAGCTTCTCATTTATTTGAACAAGTTGCAAATACTTTGGTACACCCATGCAAATAATGACATACACTGATCTGCTGTTTCACATGTTATCAATTGCTTATTGTTGATTGTTGATCAAAATGTATGGATCTCTGTTGATTTGCATTTTTGTAGACCACGTTCACGGTTACTTGATGTGCCAGGAAAACGGGGCGGGAACATATAACCATGGGTGCTGCTATCTCTGAAAATGGTGTGCTAACGCATATTCCCATTATTGGGCCTTACAATACAGAGCATCTTGTCACCTTTTTAGACACTCTCTACGGGGATCTCATCCCTGAACAAGAGAGGGGTCAGACTGGAGAGGACTTGCCAAAGTACATCATAGTTTGGGACGATGTCAGTTTCCATCGCTCTTACATCATCAGGCAATGGTTTGAGTCCCACAGTAGGATGCTGATGGAGTTCCCATCACCCTACTCCCCATTCCTTAACCCCATTGAGGAATTTTTTTCAGCATAGAGAGGGAAAGTATATACTCGCCAGCCACATACACAGATGACCCTCCTGGCTGCCATGGATGCATGATGACATCACAGCAGATGCCTGCAGAGGCTGGATAAGACACTCCAAAAGATTCTTTCCACGCTACATCACAAGCAAGAGAATTTGTGGCCCAACAGACTGGAACGTCAGGAGGTATAGGAAGACTGCACTGGAATTCCTACAGCACTGCATGTACAGTTTTTCCTAAGGAGATCGTCCTATGTTCACATTTGTAATTTTGTTGTTGTTGTTTTTTTTATTTGTGCTCTGCAGTGCTGTCTTTTCCTTTCTGTATCGCAATGACATGATCTGTCAACAAATGACTGTACAAACAATACATGTAAAAGAGTACATGTGAATCTTGTCCAGCCTCTTGCTATCAATCACCCACATACGCTAAGGTGTAACTTACAATTTATAATAATTGTCATCAAAATTTTATCCATAATAATTACGTCAGAACATCTCTCCAGAGTTATACTGACTACGTGACTAAACTATTTGACTGTCTTTACACAACGACACAAGAACTTGTCATTCTGATCACACTGACATGTTCACTGGCACAGAAATTTACTTTTGAGAGATGAACTAAATATTTTGAGCACAAGGCTTGGTTTTCCAGGTAATCAAATGTGTTTTGCTATTTGTAGAAATTGCTTTGAGAAATGCACGTAGAGTTTTGAAAATGTCAAGGATGATTCGAGAAATGTACCAAAGTGACTGAGGAAAAACTGTAATTTAACGTCTTTGAATTGTGAGAGGAATAAGTAAGCCCACCTGGAATGGGTGAGGACGTGCAGAGAGAACAAAGACAGTAAAGACCACTCCAGCTGGGATCGAACCCAGGACCTTCTTGCTGTGAATTGATTTCACAACAGCAGTGGCCATTTCTAAAAAAGCTGATAGATCATCAAAAGATGTCGGACGTAAAGTGCTAAAAAGTACTAAAAGACATACATTTTTCCTGCCTTCAATTCCCACTGCTAAAATAAGAACGGTTTATGGAACTTACCGATGGAAGCATTCTGAACTGGTTTTAATAACATTAATGCCATTTAATATTTATGGCGAAAAGTTTCATCTCTACAGAAAAGCCTGTTTTACGAGGCATAGCGTCAGAGGTCATAGTCATAGTGTCAGAGGGGGTAATTTTAAGTTTATCCATGTGTTTTCACACAACTCCAGTGCTTGCACTAAAAAATATACTAAAATAAAAGAATTTAAAAGAATGGCATCTCTGAAACATTAAGCCTAGAAGTAGACTGCACCAGCAACAGACTGCAAAGTAGTTCCACTACTAGCATCCACAACCAGCAATCCAGTTCAAGGTTACAGTGGCCATGCGTCTTTTGTTCTAGCACCTCAGAACATACAATCAGTTTATCTGGACAACGTATTCGTTTGAGAATCTTCATCACTTGGACAAGTGACTTTTTAGTCTCAGCTAGTTGAAAGTATTAGTTTGCTCCACTGGATGGAGATAAATCTCAAAATGTGAGAAGTAAATGTGGTTATCTTTATCAAAGTTAGTAAGATGCCCAAACAGCACTTGTACAGCTCTCAGAGATCAGAACAACCGTGGTCTAGCCATACGAACACATTGCAAACTCAGTGCATCAGTTGCTTTGACACCCCCCTCCCGAAAAAACACTGGGGGGAAAAAAAAAAAAAAGCATGTTACGCCAGAATCTGCTCCACCCCAGGAATTGGGTTAATTGACTCAGAGTAATAAAGTGCATAGCAAACCGTTATGTGCTGTAAGGATTGCTGGGAATTGTATATTGGGGAAACCAGACAGCCTCTGGCAGAAGAGAAGCTACCTGATGAGTCAAGGACTCTGCTGTTTACAGTCACGTACAGGCCAATGGTTACACTTTCAAGGTTGAAGACAGGCCCAGTCTTTATATGGAGGAAAGCTGATTTGAACTGGAAACCAGCAAGGACATCTATGTGAAAAGAGAAAGCACATTTATGAACTGAGGAGGATTTACTTCTTATGAGAATACACCTCTCATCATCTTACAATGCTGTGATTTACAGCTTTTCCCCCAGTATTATGTGAATAGTGCACCTGGTCATCGTTATGAATGGCAATTTGCTTATGAACTTGGTCCCATTGTTATGGGTTAATCATTCATTATGCAAGCGTGTTGTACAAGATTAGATAAGTTTCCAACTAGCCGACACAGAGGAAGTCACTTAAACGAGTGGTGAAGCGGTTTCTTTCTGTAAACTTTCCATCCAGATAACGCAATGCAACTTTCTAGGAAACTGCAGCAGTCCTGTGATGCCATCATGACATCATGGGACCTAAAGCACGGTGTTGGTGAAGCTGAAGCCGAGCCCTGTGCTGGTGAATCCACATCATAAAGAATTCAGATTGTCCCAAGAGCGCACAATCCACCCACATAAAACAACATTCATAACAACTAGGTCAGAAAAAAGTATGACATGGTTTATTAAGCACAAAAATGTAAAAAGGGTTCATATTTAAGTAATACTCACTGACCATTATGCTTGAAAAATACAAATCACATTACATTAAACAGTTTGTTCAGTTATTTTGTAACCCAGACTGAGCGGACAAGCCTTTGGTCAGTATTCTCCCTTTGTGGACAGCATCGTTGACTGACAATATACAGCTGTTATTTAGTGTGTTATTTAAATCGTAGCTAACAAAAAGGAAAGAAGGGTCACAGTATATTTAACACATTCTAACAACACAAAGGGCCCCAAGAGCCCAACTACAGTAGACGGTATACAGTGGAGTAAAATACATTGAACTAGATCATTAGTAAACTGGCATTTTCCCTAGGATAGGGGTGTCTTGCTATGTCAGTAATGTTAGTGTTAAACAGTAATAATGCTTTCTAAATAGGAAAACGTTCACCTATTACATATCTTTGGTGAAACTGCACTGAGACAAAAACATCTCAATACATGCATTGCTAGTTTTTTCTACATTTCTAAAAAAGAAAACAACAACAACATTAGTAACAATTTGTAGTGTAGAGCTGCCAAATTGTAACAGTATCACTGCAATATGACCTAATAAAATGGACTCCATCCTCCATCGTCACGCCCACATTTTAGTTTGGACAGTAACAGTTGTCTCATGGGACACACATGTCACATGTCTGGCCATAAACTGAGAGAATAACCCATTCATACATTAACAGTGTAACCTTAGGCTACAGGCAGATTCTGCTTTACGTAGTTTTGCGGAGGTTCGAGAGTGCACCGTCGGTCCAGCTGCCCACTCTTTGTCGAATTTGTCTGCTCTGTTGGTGGATGAAAGATCTGTTTAATTTCCCATTGTCACTGCTCTGGTTGGAGCTGGAACTCTGTACCAATCTGGTTCTGTAGCGCTCCACAGCCTCAGTCCTGTCCAGACACCAAAAACATGTCAAACACAGAATTCTGTGCAGTTTAGATTTGTTCACAGTCCTTAGTGCCAGGGAACATTATGTAAGAAATGCAATACAATAATGTACTGCTCACAAATTAGGGAATACCTCGAAATGAAAGATCTTCTAATTTTTGTGAGCAGTACATGTTAAACGGATATGCATTTAATAATAATTATTGTAAAAAAATAAATAGTTCAGACTTCACGGGGGTGTCCTATGTATGAGCAATCCTGATTGATTTCCCTGCCTTGAGACTTAAGACAAGTAGAAGGGTTTGAACAGAGTGAGACTTGTTTGAGAACGTCTAGTGCTGTCAAAAATATTTTTTCATCATAATTGCACAATTTGTTAAAAGTAATGCATTTTTCATATAGTTTCCTTTTTACCCATGGCACTTCACAGCCATAGGAGTGCAGTATAAGCTTCAACAGAACGTTATAGTTTTATAAATCGATAAACAACAATCCACAATGGCAATCACCAAATCTATATATTTTATATGAAACTATTCATTTTATTAGGTACTCTTTACTGTATGTGCATGCCGTCATCTTGTAAAAGGGTAACGCCAGGCATGTTGTAAAACCGCCCAGTTAAGCAATGGAGTTAATTTGCTGTATATGAGCAAAGCCCAAATCGCTTGCATTCCTCAGCAACTTTGTTCCCCATCAGCCACTGGCTCTCCATAGGGTACACAGAATTTAGTGAAGAGTGATTCAATAAAGTTGAATGCCTATATTAAGCGTATCAAGAATGAACTCGTCGCTTAGGGCATTAACCAGTGGTTTTTAACCTTTGTTATTATATATAAAATAGCATCTCACATGTGAGGGGCTCTGTCAAAGGTAGGCACTTCTCGCCAGGGCAGGCACTGAGCCACAGACAGTTGAAGCCAAAAAAAAAAAAAAAAAAAAATCATTACCCTTTCAAAAATGAGACACCAAAATCCCCCCACCCAAAAAAGCACCGATACTATTCGACCTCAACCGGCCACGGCTCAACGCCTGCCTTGATGAGAAGTGCCTGCTCCTGAGACACTTAAGTAAAAGTTAAGGATCTCCTGCATTCATTTAAGGAATAAAAAAAAAAAAAAAGATCATGAGCACCTGGATGTTAAACCATGGCATAAGAGTGTAACGTAAGGCGCTCGGGGGGATTTTAATATCATGGTTACATTGGTTGTAGCCTTGCTGTCATGAACATAAGGTTTGTTAGGAATCCGTTCAATTGATTTGGATTTCTAGCCAAAAACACACTGTTAGGTTTCAGTTCTAATCATTAATTCTATCTAGTAAAATCTATAAAGTATCTATAAATCGAAACCGATCTATAAAATTGCTTAAATGTATAAAACTGATTATCAAAAGTATCAATTATTGTAGCCTAATTGACCATTGTATATGCTGAACTTCATTAATATCACACCGATGCCATCATCACACACCGTTTAAGAAGCAGTTTCGTTTGTCATACAGCCTCTGGCTCAAAATGTACATCTAGCTGATTATGTGCCTTTACCCACATTAGGACGACGCATTTTACATTAAAACGAAAGGACATATTCACACGTTGTCAACTGGACCAAAATGTGGTGAAACGGCAATCATTCAGTTATGCTCCCTGGGGTTTTAGTCAGCAGTTTAAGCAGCCGTTTTCAAGCATGCAACTTTGCCAAATGAAATCTGTACAAGCATACATCAGTGTTAATTGTGCATAGCAGCCTGTGACAGTAGCACTTATTAGTTTGGGATTAAGGTTTATCCACATCGTCAAAAGTTTAGGTTTAGTGTTCATGCACACTCGTTAGGTTTGCGTTTGTAGATCGGTCTTAAGAATGTTACCTTATCATTTACTCCATAACGGAATATCTGAATTTGTGTCTGCCAAAATGAAAGACAGGTTAACGTACAGGTTTGTGTTTGCTCAAAAAGCAGTGATTCCAGTACAAGTACAAAGTCATGACATGTTTCAAAGGATTAAAACACCTGGAATAGAAAAAAAGTCAGTCCACTGAATAATTTTACCCAAAAGAGGCCAAATAAGAAATGTTTGGCTCAAAGAGCTGTAAACTGTTTGTTTGTTGGGTTTGCTTAACATCGCTATGGGCATCAGTGGCCATCTGAGCAACACACAAGGTTACATCTACACACAAGGTCATATCAGGACTAGTTATACACGCACAGCAATGGTAACCAATTAACCTAACACGCATGTCTTTGTATTATTGGAGGAAACCATGGTACCTAGACTAAACCCACGCAGACACGGGGAGGACATGCACACTCCACATGGAAAGGACCCAGGCCAACCCACCCTGGGACTGAACCCAGGTCCTTCATGCTGGGAGTCGAGCCACCGTGCCATTCTCAGGTGCAAATACTAACTGCAAAAGAGCTAATACTTTTAAAAGAAAGTAAAATCATATGTCAAAATACAACGCTTCAACATCATTTGACTAGCAGATCAACACGTGTGTGGAATCACTTCACATCTCCGCTTTATATCAATAAGTAATTTGCTTCAGTTCTCAGCTCACCATGTTCAAAATTGGGCAAGAATTTCTCAGTGCATCCCTGATCTGGATAGAGTTGCAATAACAACACGGCACGAGCTGGTTAAAGATCTCAGGAAATATAATAGTGTATTTTTTAATGACATTTCATGTGTTGAAAGTGTGACTACGGCATTGTCCAGTCAAAGTACTGTTTCACAGAATGTAATGTGGATAACACCTTAAACAACGCACACCTGTAATAACAAACATCTCACAACGATGACAAAACGCATACCAATGCAGGCATTTTAAGTGCTGAGAATATAACACTGCTCCAGAATCTTTGTTTCCGTCATGCAGTAGACCCAGTTTATGAACTGCAAGTTGTAATGCAGGAAGCAAGGTTCCTGGGTTTTTTCTCCATTGCAAACCATTCTCAACAACAACAACAACAACAACTCTACTATGTACAAAACTTTAATTAAAGTGAATTAAAAATAATGTAATATTTCGGGATTACACACAGCCTGTAACCCAAACGACCTGATTAACCTCAAATCAGTTGTGCCTCCTTCCGACCAACATATAATTAATTTGGCAAAAGCACATGTGATGCATCTGCAGAGTTTGAAATTGTATCAACACACTTCTGAAAGTGCTGCCACCATGTACAGTCATACTTATAGCTTGTGGTTAAGCTCTGCATGGCCTACACAAGAAATGGAAACAGTCTGTGGGCACTAGGTTGTTGATATTTACATACAGACAGTCATGCTTCTATCACTTTCTTCTGGAGAACAAAAAAAAATGATTGAGCTATTGCGCTAAAAGTATTGAGCTCTCCTGTTTGTGTTTTAATAGCATTGCTTGTGGGATGTGACTGTACAGTCAAAACCACACAATGCCTACAGAGAGAATCCTGCTGACAGCAAATTGCAAATGCTCTGGGCACGCACATGGAAAAAAAATAGATAAATCCTGGAAACAACAGCACAGTAAGATATCTTTAGAATATCGGGAAATTACAAATGGAAACAAGAAGAAAAAAAATAAAAATACCAGGTGCACCAAGTGTTATTACAAGCAGATGAATAATGCTTTGAGAGACAATACAAGTCTGTCTGTTCTAGGCTGTAGAAATACATCACAGACTGTACCAAGCTTTGAAATTGGGTCAAAAGACACAGCGGAAAACACATTATTTACAACACCAATGATGCACGGTGAATTGTCAGATTGTTAGCCCTGAGGTGAAATTAATTTTATAAATACTGCAATTTTAGCTGCTGGGTGAAAGCCTTCACAGGTTGAGAATTACAGCAGCTTATTTATCAGAGTGTAATTCTTACCATTCTTCATACATTCTCATTAATTGCTTTTGATAAATTCTCCTTTTAGATTCATGGCACAACATGCCTAAAATTCAAATAGGTTTGAATTTAGATTAGATTTGAAAGACAGATTTAATAAGTAGTAAAACAATGCAACAACACAGGATGACTGATGGCTGTTGGTGAGATGCACTGAATAGGATTTCAGTAGATCAGCCTATTCTCTTGCCTCACAAGCAGAGGTCACAGCCCAGCGGCCCACACAGTCATGCATTTTGCCCATTAAGATCTTCCTGATGCCTCTGGACTTCATGGTAATTGGAAATGGTACATTCGGAGTCTAAAAGGTCACAAGTTTGAAAATGTCAGATGCGATGCACAAATGAACAGAGGAAACAAACAATATTAGATAGATGTCTTCAGAGTTTTCTCCAAGTTCTCTCAATCCATGTTTGGATCAACCCAATTTTGCTCTTATCTAGAGTCACTTGAGAGTATGCCTCGAGGCAGTGCTGGGAGTTCAACCCTCAATTTTCTGCTCAGTACTCCATTATGCTAACTACTGTGCCACCAATGTCCTGTGTAAATGCACAAGTATTAAAGGTTTCTAACGCATTGTCCAAATTGTATATTACAACTGAAAATGTTTTACATGATCCTGCACCCTGGAACTAGAACCTGGAACCCAGCAACTAAAACCTAGTGTATTTATATTATTTTAATAATCTGATTGTGACGATGTTTTGCCGAACCCCATATAGGGAGACACAAAATCACCGGGTAATGAGGCTGGGCATGTTAGGTGTGGATGTACCACGCTGACACTTCCGGTTCAGTTCAAATTGCCGTACTTTATTGACTTGCCGTGGAGAGACAGACAAAAATATACACTTTAGCTCTAACTCAACTCAGCCCCACCCCTTTCATTGGAATATACCATGCCGATTTCTCAGGGTGTGCCAACCTCTGAGGCCAAGTGATCGATTTAAAAACAGCTAAGCACCGCACAATACACACCTACTAATCATCTGCTTTACACAAACACACAGACATATCTTCTCCATAAAAGTGTTACCTAACCCACCCCCACTGGGTAATCTGGGTAAGCCCTACAGCCTAACCTAAGGAGTGGGTCATCCCCTTACAAAAAAATAAGCACATCAAAATAAACAATCAAATCACGACAAACACACGACAAGCAGATATAACAGGTAAGTATATCACACATACACTGCTGGCGATGGGTAAGAACACCTTGTCCTGATCACACTGATTTATATGGTTACTATTGTTTATACGCAAACAATACCCCAATCTAGAGATCAGGCTAAGTAATGTAATGAAAATGGCTTGCGTCAGTAATTGGATTTCTCAGTGCATGTACACGCAGTGACAAAACAAATATTACACACCCAGATAGAAATGTCACATTGCTGGTCCCTTTCCAGGCACAAATGTCCTGTCAGAGACAGGGGTGTGTAGTGAAAGTGCTACCATGTCTGGATGGTGAACAATTTTTTGGTCAGTTGACATCACAATTATTTCTTGGTTCCTGTTGAGGTACTTGCACTCTGCACAACGGAAATGGCACATTTATATTGCTATTCATAGCTGGAATTTGAAAATCTTGGCGGGAAAGAAATTGTGTGTGGAATTCTAAGGGGTAACAGCAGAATAATAACAGAAAAATATAGGCTGCTCAGACTCGCATCGTGCAACCAGTTACACAGACCTGAAATGTTACACGCTTGCAATAAAGTTGCTGTATTAGCTGCGTTTTAAGTGACGACTAGGACAAGACAGACAACAATCAGTCCAATTAACTTTCAGTTACAGAGTATAACTTTAGTTAAAAAGTTCTAAAGATAATTCATCTTAAAGACTAATCTTTTAAATGGTTAAACAGAAGTGTAATATCACTGTGTGTTTAAGTAAAAGCCTCCAAGACATCCAATATCCGCTAAATTTCTTCCCTTAATGCGTGACCTTCAGGTAGGTAAAGAATTGGTTTAGGAAGAAGCCCTGAAGACAGTCACTACACTTACAGCATACCGCTGAGAAAATGTATCGTATATGCCAATACCAAAGAAGCACAGTCTGAAAACCACACAAGCAACTGCAGGATGTCACAATGTGTTGAGCTGCTTGTTATACAAGTAAACATTCATTCATTCAGTTTCTTATCCACTTGATCCTAGGCAGGGTCTCGAGCGAGCCTGTGCCTAGTCTGCAGCATAGGGCGCAAGGCAAGAACAAGCCTAGAAAAATACATAGTAGGGCATATATACTCACACGCTAGGTTTACTTTAGAGACACCAGTTAGCCTAACTGTATGCATGTCTTTGGACCGTGAGCACCCAGAGCACACAACGAAGGCATGCAGACTCCACACAAGAGAGTCCCAGACTGCTCCAGCTGAAATGAAATACAGGACCTTGGGACCAAGGCAACAGTGCTACCCACTGAGCCACCCTTTTAAGAAAACAACAAATATTTTTAAAAATATTATTTACTATGCATAACACAGGTCAATTATGTTACATTATGCATTTATTAATACCAATACTAATGCAGTTTAAAGCCTAATTACTTTCTGAAAATAGTGTGACATTGACCAGATATTACCATGATCAGTCTTTTTATGCTGCTGTTTCTATACCAAAAGGGTGAAAAATTTTTTTTAAAAAAATTCGCCCAACGAAGAATAAAATAAAAATCTCTAGTTTTATACTGTAGTATATTTCAGAATAAAGTCAAACAGTATAAACAATATTTCATCACATTTGTGTTACAGTTTGAAGGCATGTTTCAGTTGGACTCCGACACAAGTGTGATCTCAAATCTCACCCGAGCACGAAACACAGCATGAGCTGCCTCCATTAAAAATGTGTGCATCACTAGTAAAAATCGTTGCGTGCATAAATCAATAAATAAGATTTATGGCGTATGGGATGGCTGTGTCAGTGCACCCAAAACTAATCCCAAAAAAAGTCACACAGAACCACTAAGCTGAACACACTTTTCTCAAAAATCTTTTTTACTCACCGTTCATCTCTTCCGATGACTTCATTGAAGGCGTGAGAGAGGCGCTTTAATTTCCTAAGACCTGTTGCCACAGAGTCCATATCTTCATCCAGTTGCCTTAGCAGGGAGAGATGAGACTGATAAGATGCTCATGTACTCATCACTCATCACTCATGGGAAAAACTGCAGCAGTTTATAACAATCTGTAATTAATCTAGAATTAACTGTCGCTCACCTGTGGCGGCTCACCGCGTTGGGCGATGAAAAAGGGCTTCTCAGTGCTGCCATGCGCACCAGCTGCCTCCTGGTGCCTCCTGTCCTCACCGCTCGTACGACATCACCACTGTGCTCTGGGGTGGATGCTGCTCTAGGGGTCCGCTTGGTGCCTGATTTTGGGGTGCAGCGAGAGACCGTGGCTTTCCGTTTGGGGGTACGCATAGCTACAGCACCACGATCGTTCTCATTTCCTTCTGTAATTCGGCCCGGTGTGCTTACCAGGTACTCCTCGTGTGAGGCCATACTCTTCTGAAACCTCTGAGAGGCACAAATTAAAAACATTCAAATAAAACTCTTGGATAAAAAAAAAAAAATGTTTTGGAACAGAACCCTGTTTCTTTGATAACAGACATTGGATAGGTAATTTAACCATAACTAGGTAGAGGTAGAATGCAAACCAGAACAGTAATATAAACACTGCTGGCTATATAGACCGATAATCCATAACATTTAAACTATCTGACTAATATTGTGCAGATCCCGTATTTGTTACAATGGCTAATACCCTAATACATCAAAGTCTGGACTCCACAAGACATCTGAGTGTGTCCTGTGGCGTCTGGCACCAGGATGCTAGCAGCAGAACCTTAAAGTCCTGCAAATTGGAAACTGTGGACTTTTTGGGGATCGGATTATGACCTGGGATGCCAAGGCAACATCTTGAAGGGGTTATGTTCCTCAGCCATTCATTTCTATGTGAAACACTGAACAATGTATATACGGAACCAGGTGTAACATGGATGTGTGAGGCATAGCCATAGTCAGAACAATTATACCAGTCTTTAATAATTCTGTGTGAACAGAACAAACCTGGTAAGCGCTCCCAAAGGAGTTCTTAGCAGTGCGCTTGATCTGGGTGATGGTGCTTGTCTTCTTGTTGATCTCAAGTGACTCGCTGGTGATATTCTCAGAGATGCTGTTTGGCTGCACGGACTTTAAAGGAAGCCGCTTTCTCAGTGACATGCGCAAGGAATTGAGCGAGGTGGAGGAACGCAACTTCCGAAACTGCTGTGCAGCCTCGGGTGAACTCTCCGCTTCTGATTCAGAGAGCACATTGTGGGAACGCCACATTCCAGGCACTGTGGAGGCGATCCCAGTCACACCATTCATGACAGCTGACGACATGGAAACTTAAAAGACATGGAAGATTTTTTTTTTTACGATATGACTTGTACCGTATTGACAAAGTAACAGCAAACTAAATAAAACCAAGACAAAGCAACATGCACTGTGCTAATGAATTTCACCTTTTAGCTTCTGTGCAGATAATACAATACAAACAAGTCTCTCTGAAATTACTGCAGGCTAATAAAACATGTGCGATGATGGAACATAAACTGCTAAATGTGTGTATGCAGAATAACATTGAACTTATCGAACACGGTTTGTAAAGAAGTCTTACAGCAGAGACATGATCATGTCAGAATGCACCACAGGCTAATAATGTATATTGATCCACCAGTCGATACACTCTGAACACAAACACTAGACAAGTGACTCAGTACAGGCAGTACACAAATACATGCAGTGCAGAACAAACATTTCAGACACTGAACATTTTCATCCAAAGGGAAAAAAAATCCTAATATTTCACATGAAAAAGTTAGTATAAGGCTGGTGTAGATTAAAACAGCTAATTTAAAGACAAAGCCAGCACACAAACAAGGAGCTCAACTGCTTCAAACAACAAGCTTAAGCATTAGAGGTTAGAGGGTATGATGACAGAAATGCAGGACAGAATGAAAGTCTCAATACAACACCAAAAAGCATCGCTGCACTGCATGGCGTGAGCTAAGTGTAGTGTAATCACTTAAACTTGTGCATGTATTTGAACTGTGGGGGGAAACTACAAGCCAGACCCAGATCGCTCCACTTGGGATTTAACTCAGGACCTTCTAGTTGTGAGATGATGTTGCTACCTACTGATCCGCCTCGCAGACATTGGCTGAGTCTCTTTATCTAACGGACAATGATGAAAATACCCTTTATACTCCAATTACACTATAGTAGCGCAGAATGGTGGTTCGGTGGGTAGAACCGCTGCCTCATAGTAAAATGATCAGGTTCAATCCCAGGGTGGAGAGGCTCCAGAGTTGTTCAAACTAGCGATTAGGGGGGAAAAAAATCTGTCCATACAGGAATCGCCAGCGTTAGTGATTTAGTACAAAGGTTCGGTTTATCCTCCTAGACGCCCAACCACGAGGGCAGACAAAGCATCAACAATGAGTCATTTAACAGAAGCGACCAAAGTGACTAGTCTTACAATCCAAGCAATTGGGCTAAGGGCATAACAATGGTAAGCGGAGGTGGGGCTTGCACCCGAGACCTTCTTGTCTTGAGCCCAGTACCTTAACGGTTAAACCACGAAAACTAAAAACATACAGTAATGCAGGGCAGCCGGCCAGGGTTTCAAAATAACTTTAGCAGAACTCTTCTCCAAAACTTTACACGCAGACGGACACAAGTATCCCGTATTTTCTTTTTACTTGTAAGCAGTATGGCAAGGCGAGGCGTAAAACAAATGGCCTAGGCTAAAGGCTAGCGCGTTAACATCCAACTATAAACTATTCCACACATGTTCGTTATTTAAAACAAATTGATAAAGTCAAATTGTGTAGACTACATTTAAAGGGAATTCTAAACAAAAAACACAGCTTTAAACTGTAATAACTTACCTTTTTACCGTTAGAGCGCCGTCTTATGAAACTGCCTCCCTCTTAGTTTGAATTTGGCGGACCTTCTACATGACGCACAGAACCACGCCCCTCAAACACCTTCCTCGACTCTTTATTGGGCAACATACCTGACCACGCCTACACATCGCCCTTTTTTGTGATTGGCCTAAACATTTCGGCGCACAGCTATTGATTGGTTAAATGCGATGCTTCAATTATATACCGTGTTTTTTTTTTAACATCGTATCGCTTTAATGGCCATTTAGAACATATATAATCATTCACACAGGTTCGGTTTAGAGGAATCAGTTAGCCTGTCACATGGCTTTGGAATGTGTGAGTACCCAGAGTAAATCGGGATAGGGCTAAACCACATAAAACCTGTAGTACTGTAATAACCATAAAGACATCAGTCCCTACCAGACCTCTGACCTCCAAACTCCTCCTAATACTTTACAAGACAGCACACATCATCCACGATATCCATCCCTGCATAGCAATGATTTGGGATTAATTTAAGACAGATTCCACCATTCAGACTCGATGGTCTAGAACTAAACAAACTGCTCACAATTTTTTAATGAACCCCTAATTCTTGTGAGCAGTGTACATAACTGGATAAAAAACGTATTAAACAACCGCCCCTGACACTGACACTCTGCACAGGAGTCCAAAAAGGATGTATAATCACAGCCCCCTCCATACTCCGTCTTGTGACTGTGTGACATTTCGACTGCCAAAATACAACCGAATTTAAGACAAAACATGTGTCCCACCAAGAACAATGAGTCTGTCTACGAGGAAAAGGAGTGAAACCTGATAAGACGGTGTGAGGAAAACAGTCTAGACACAACTACGTGCACAAACCCAGCTGGCATTTCAACGCTGAATCAACAACAACAATATTTCAACCATATTTCAACCCCATTTCAACGTTGAAGGTCGGTCGTGTGCCAGCTGGGAAGCCTTGCTACCCTTTTTAATGACACCATATTGTCTACTCCAAAACAGTATCTGGTAGCTTCGGTTATTTCTTTATGACACCGGGATCCTAACTACTATGATGACATGCTTTCAAGCTTTGAGCATTGTGCACTATGGACCTCAGGTATAACCGGCAGCAAAGAGCGCCCTCTGTAGCTGTGCACGGGTAATGCAGTTTAAGTTCGTCGTTATCACTTTTTAAAGCCTTAAAGCATCACTTTGATAAATAACGATCCAGTTCATATAATAACAATAACAATAAAATATGATTAATCGTGCAGCCCTAAAAGCCCTATCATAATGATTTAACGATACTTTAATTATCTCTCCAGATCCACCCACATCGCTCTGTAATGTAAAAGGAACAGCAACACCTTTCTTTCTTACAGATAGACAATCTAGCCCAGAGAGTGTGTAGAAGGCTCAAATAAACACACAGCACATTTTAGTCTCATAACAATTATGTCATATTATCTCAAACTGGTTTCTAGAAAATGACAATAGGTTAACTGTACTTAAATAACCCCAACAGAGCACCTTTGTGATGTGGTGGAAGAGGAGATTGGCATTGTAGATGTGCAGCTGACAAATCTGCAGCAACGGCGTGATTCTAACAAGGCAATATGGACAAAGATTTGGTGGAATGTTCCTCTTGAGACATGAACGTCCTTCTTGAGACAGCTCAAGAAATTCAACCAGCGGTCATCGAGTCCATCCTCACATCATCCATAACCGTCTGGTTTGGTTGCTCCACCTCCCAAGAACGAGCAAAACTACAGTGCATCATCAGGACTGCAGTGGGGTTCATTGGATGTAATCTGCCAACCCTTCAGGAGATCGACAGCAGTAGGATCAGGAAGCGTGCTGGCAAAATTAGAACTGACCAGTCACATCCTGGCCATCACCTCTTCCAGACACTACCCTTGGTTAGAAGACTCAGCACTACACGGCACGGAAATTGTTCTTTGTGACTTTTGCTGCCACCTAGAGCCAAATCATGTAAGCAAATCTGCTCTTAAATGATTTTGGACAAAAATATTTCAGTTTTTTTTAAATCTCACAAATGGTCCTTATTGTTATTATATCTCCCTAAGCTTTGTTTGACAGACCCAATGGCTGTGTCACAAGAGAAATGGCTGGTTCCTGAGAGTCAGACATCAAATTCTGGCTGGGTTTGAGCTTACAATGGGATAGCATATTTACAGAATCCTGTGATGGACTGGTGTCCTGTCCTGAGTGTACCTTTGCCTGCCCCCATAGAATTCCAAGTTAGGCTACAAAACCTTACACGCAACCCTGACACGGGTAACTGGAGTCAGTTGGAATGTTGCTGCTTCTTTCTGTAATTTACATACTGACTCACTTCCCTTATTAATTACATTCAGGGCCATGGATACCTAACCAGAAGCACAGGGTGCAAGAAGGGCATCAGCACCAAACTGGAAATCGCAGGGCACACATGCATTTACATGTCGTACAACACGTGGCTTTAGAGCATGGTAAGAAACAGATATAGAGATGGAAAGAAAATGCAAACTCCAAACAGCTGTTGACTTTTCCAGGACCCAGACTCGGGTCTCTGGAGCTGTGAGGAGACAGCACTAAACACTGAGCCACTGTGCCATGCTCTGTCTGTAATTCTGTTAACAAATATGATCTGTGAGAAAACATTTCTTAGAATTTGGTTTAGCATTTTGTGAATTTAACTCCCTGTCACAGAAAGAGAACAGAGTGGGATTTCTGTACATTCTAATCCCACATTAACTTACATGACCTCTATACACTTTTTTCAGACCGTGTTACATTTGCCAGTGGTTTTGTCCACAACTATCTGTGTGTCCAAAATTGACCTGTGCCACTCAGTAAGTAATTTGGAGGTAAGCATAGGCAACAACACAAGGACTTCAGACTGGAATTGGGATTCCGTTATAGAGCAGTTACTGTTCTTCCCACTAGCACTAGCACCCAGCTGTGGTAGCTAGGCAGAGGTAGAATTTCAACCCAGACATTGGTTCAAAGTCCAGTATCTTATCTGCTAAAGTAACCACAGCCATGTATAAAAAGTTAACACATCTATGTATAAAGAACTTATATTACTAAGCACATCATTGAGTGTATAAATCAAGATTTTCAACATATTGTAAAGGTGCTTCATCAAATTGCTAGTGGTGATGTGGGTAGCCCATAGACTTTATATACAGTCTATAGGGTGACTATAATATTAAATCCTTCATAAATTTGTGTTACAAAGGTGACATAAATTAAGTGCCTTGTTCAGTCAGTATGGCATTCAGGACCCCAACCCAGCAGATTGCTGAAATGGTCCATGCATGCATGATGTAACGGCCTGATGATATCCATGGCAATTTTATTAAAAGGCATCTTGATAACAGGGAGGGGCTAATTGGAGCATGTCCAATTTCCATTAACATATGTAGTTTTTTTCTCCCTCAAATATCCTGCCATTAGATGAACCAGCAGGAAAAGTAGTTGCCTTGGTTTCTAGAAATGAGTAGCTGATTGAAATTTACTTTGGTTTTAATATCCCAGTTTATGTTTATGTTAGATCCTGTATTTAATAGAAAAATATTGGGATAGGTTAGCAGAACTCCTGGATGCATACTTTGGTATCTAACCAAAAACTGGTAGAATCATTTTAACATACTGTATCTTAGCATGACTCTTCGAAGGGCATATACTGGAAGGGGTAGATTGAGAATAAGAACCCCTCCCCAATAAGCACCCCTCCCCAACCCTGATTCCCCGCAACATAGTCAGGCACTGCGACCACACTACCTACATAAAGCTTTTTTCTGTTCTCAGCCAGACCTGATTATTCTTCAAGTTGCATAAGACCCAAGCAAGTTGCCCCTTCAAGATAACTAAATTTCAGGCTGCAACCTCTGCAACCTAATTTTGATCATAGCATGATGTCTCATTATAAATAATTATGACTTTAATTTCCATGATTAAAAAAAAAAAACAGTTTACCTAACATAACCATAGCATGCTGTATCATTATATTGATTTGATTTGAACCTCCCTTTCAACTTCTGCATCTTGTAAACAAAGTTTTAAAAATTAAAGTTCATTTAGTCAAATTTAGTTTATTCTGATTTAGTCAAATCAAAATATTCAAAAACTGACTAATAAAATACATATTTAAACATCCTTTCAGTTGGTCTTTTTAGATGGTGTGCACAACTGGTCCTGTGGGCTGGAGTCTGGTCGTCTGTGGTGGATGGAATGTCATGACCTTGGCCAAGTAATTTGCCTGTTGTTGGGCTGGGTGTGTAGAGCCAGGTTTGAGTTAGTGCTGCTGGAGTCTGATAGCACAATTATGTTCTGTTTATAGACTCTTTAAATACATTCTATTTTCAAATTGAATTTTATTTGCCAAAATCTGGTGGCTAGCCCTTTTAAAACTTTCACCATAGATTTCTGTCTCAGAAAAAGCAAAGCAGGTTCCACGCTCCATGCAGTGTCAGTCCATAAACAAGTGAGCTGTTAATAATTTCTTAATAAGTTCACAAATAATTTTCATAATTCAAAATATGTGTTTATTAATTATAAGACAAGAAATAAATATCAGTGAATAAATATGCCAGCTCCCTCTATCAATTGCTTAGAAGAAATAAATAAATGATGTAATATATAAATTAAATATACTTTAGGGAAAACAACTGACAGTATAATGGCAGAGCATTATTTTTAAGATCTAAAGTATTTGCAGCTGTCTTTTTAAGCAGAGTCAGTTTTCTGGGGTGCAATCGTTGTGGTCAAGCCTTTCCTTTAAGAAAGATCACAAAATACACACATCAGTTTGAATAAAGCAGAAAATCACTCAAAACTTTTGTAAGCATTTGTATTGAACAACTTACTCAATGGACTGAAGTTTCCTGAGCTCTCTGACCTTCTCAATGACCCAGCTCTCTTTCCAGTGGCTGCATTTAGGACCTTCAGTTGTGAAAAAGCTGTAGCAAAACAGGTATGTTTTAGGATGTCTCAGCTACCAAAACAGGTATTGTTTGCAATATTGTGTATTGTTTATGGTAAAATTCTATCAAGGTTTTCCTTTCCATTAATACCACTTACATGACTGCTTTGACACATGGAAGGTTCTTCCGCTGAAGCTGGAAACCTGTTATGGGTGAAGTGATGTTCTCAGTAGAAACCTCTGTGCAGCATGAAGACTTTTTATTTTGCCCATCTGAAAGAAGAACACGTGAACATTTTACATTAAAATACATATAACACTTTATTGATCACCAAGGATATATTATAAGGTATAAGGTATAATTATATGGTGAACATGACATGCTACCCAGAAGGCTGGCATTTGGCCAGCATTGTGGCAAGCTAATAAAAGCTGAGAAACACTGTTAAAACAAACTGTTGTCAATCAAATGCCATAATTCAAATCATAAAGTAAAGAAATCCCATACTTACTTGTGCCCATAATAGCAATGCACAAAATGACAGAGATGACAGCAAGGCTTTGCATTTTCTGGCTAGAGAGCATATTGCTTTTGTTCTTCGTGTCTTTGAATGCAGGGTTGTAAGTACAATTGATTTGTGTTCTTTGGTTTTGTAAGCACCTTAAATACTCTTCAAAAACAGGAACTCTTTTGAGCCACCGGATGCATTTTGTCTCCGGAATTCCTTAAAGAGAGTTGACATCCTTAAGGATTTCTGCATACTCAGCATTTTTGTTAAAGCAATGCAATTTTGTGGTTAATCACTGAAATAACTCGGAAAATCTGAGTACCCCCGTCCCAAAATGAAGGCTTTTACTGGAAGGAGTTTCAACCCTTAGATTTGGTCATGTGAATTGTGTCAGTCTCCTGCCTTCCGTTAGGGTAAGACCGATGAATCATCTATTTTCTACTTCTCTTTAGTGATAATTTATTATTCCTTCTGAATTTCTAACAGCCTTTATTTTTACAGGTCCACAGTCGCAATGAACAAACAGTTGTCTTATGCTCAGAAGGATATTTATTGTATTTTAATGTTTGAAAGGTGCAGCATTTAGCTTCCATTTAAAGTCGTCCTTATCCGTGATACAAAGAAATCTAATTACTAAGAATTAAGCATTAAATCTTTGTTCTCGGTATTATAATTTTTGTTGAGACACAATAAGGGCAAAATATGTATTGTTACATATTGTAATTTTAATGTGTACTTTATTTAATAACCCACATACAGTGGAACCTCAGAATTCGGACACCTCTTCACTCTAACAATATGGACATCGATCAGCCCATTTGAAATTTTCTTTTTCCCCATATTTGGACAAAAAAATGTAAATTCAGACAACAAATTTAAGTTTGAACGGTCAAGCGCAAAGTAACACAAAGTTGATACCCTGGATATATTCAAACCTGGCATACATATTCAGATCAGGCCAATTTAGCATAATTATATGTCATAATCACCTAATGTGTGTCTTTGAACCATGGGAGGAAACTGGAGCACTGGGGTAAACCCATGCTGACATGTGGAGGACATGCAAACTCCACACCCAGGCTGAGTTATGACTGCTAACGGCTGCACCACTTGAATGATGTGAACCAAAATGTGATGAAAAGTGTGTGGAGAAGGTAAAAAAATTACTTTGAGGAACTGACGAATAAAGAATAAAAGTTGGGATGATGTGAAGGTAGTAAATCAGGAAGTGCAGTGATTTAGCTGAAATGAGGTGGGGGATGCATGAAGATGCTTGGTATAGATGGCAGGTTCTTAATCAGATTGTTTAACAAAACCTTGGAACATCAGAGAAACCCAGAAGATTAAAGCAGAAACGTCTTGGTAGGAATTACAGATTTGTCTGAGGTGGGGGTTCGACTACATCAAGGATCATTTAGTAAAATTTCTTTACAGCCAATATATACTGCTCAGAAAAATTAAGGGATGTTTCAAATTTGAAGTATCAAATTTGAAGGCATGAAGACATGGCCTCTATTTCTTCTAAAAAAGTGGAATATGGATTTTTTATGATCACAAATCACATTTCAACTGTGTGGTGGGCCAGTCCATATTCCTACATAGCCCACAGGAACATTGCTTTTAAACATTCCTATACTTTGTAACATTACTATACTATATATTTGTTGACAAACTCTGCCTACCTTCGCTCTTCAAAGATTCAAAAGTCGTTTGTGGATACTAGTTTTTTTGTGTTTTTTCATGATTGTAATCAACTATTGACATCAACTGTTCCAAATCACATACATTTTTGTTGTTTTTACAGCTGCCCTTTCCCAACTTTTTGTTAAAAAGCAAAAGTAAAGCAATACCGAAATGTCTTATAAACCTTTTAATTTACACAATTAAAAGACGCAGAAAACTCTTGATCAAATCTTAACAGAGTTGTGTTTCCCTTCACTGGAGGCAGCTTTTTGATTCATATGATCAAATTTTACATCTAACACATGTAACAAATGTACATGAACCTCTAGGATTAGCAGTTAATTTGAAAGTGAAATTAGTCAGGCGTTTTCAACCATGTAGACGATAATAATATCTGCATGCATGCACTGTTTTTAAATGACAGGGATCTATCAAAGTCTGATCTTGATCTTGTTGCAATGCATTGTAGCATGTACAAAGGAGGAGTACCTCAGAAAAAGAACTGTGGACCATCAGGAAAAGAGATTGGGCTTCACCAATCCATTATAGACATATTAAGTATAACCAGAGAAAATGTAAGTCCCTTGTTGCTCAGCTAACAAATGAAGGCCAGGACAGCTTTCCAACATTCCTGGAATAATGAATTGTCCTGATTCTGAAGGTAAATGTCAGGACAGCTGTCAGTAAATTGAATTTCAAGATAATATAGATCAAGCAGCAAGACAGTGATGCCAAGCACACTAACCATTCTAACAAAAAAGGGTTCAAAATAAATATTGCAATGGCCAAATCCTGACCTTAATTCAATAGAAAGGGTGTGGAAGAAGTTTATGTGAGGGAACCCACCCGCATCCGAGAGCTGAAGAACATCTCTCTAAACTCTTCTTCTGCTACCAGTTCCATTACTTAGACTAAGTACGTCTTTCAGCACCAAGTCTGCCAGCTCATCTCAAGATCAGCAATTTCTTCACCAATACCAATTACAACAAAACAGTTTCTGGTAACTGCTGAACAGTCATACTGCCTGACTCCAGTGCAAGGAAACACAACTCTGCTAAGACCTGCTACATAGTGGCATTCAATACACACTGTCTATATTCCATCAAGATAAATAATTTATTTAGCCCATTCCATACAGAAGCGTTTCAGCTATTTAATGCTGGTGGGTTCCCTCTCGGGAAATGCTTGCTTCAGGTCCTTCTTCAGAATTTCTATTCTCCATTCCGAGGCATTACATTTATGGCATTTAGCAGACACTCTTATCTAGAGAGACTTACAACTTATACAGTCTTACAGTCCAAGCAATGGTGGGAAAGGGCCTTGCTTAAGGACCCAACTGTGGTAGAGGTGGGATCAGGTCCAGAGTCCAGTACCTTAACCGTTACAGCTATCCAGTCCCACATTGACTTTATTCTTCTTTAGGAATGGATGCAAACTATTTTCAGTGGGAATGGAGTGAAATTTTCTGGGAAGAATCATGTAATGGTACACAGGTTTGCTGATTGTTGCCTTACTACATGACCCACATTCTCTTGAGATTCAGTTCACAGCCAAAAGTTATGACATTTTCCTTTAGAATTCACATTTCATTGTTATACCAACAACAGGCCCAAACATTAATCGTACCAGCACAATATTAAGTGGGTATGGAAATGAATGAATGAATGTAGCTCAGGAAAAACAATCAGTTTATAGGAGAGATGAATTTAAATTAAAAAAATGTATTTGTCATCTTGTGAGTTTCTTTTGATTCTTTCTTTACTTTTAATTTAATCTTCATGTTCACTTTTACCAAACACACACACGCGCACACACACACACACACACACACACACACATACACACACAGTGTTATACCTGAAATATTGATGATGCCCTGACTAATACTGCTTTTTCACACACTATGGCTGTGCTGTTTGTCATGTGAATTTTCTTAAGCTCACTTCAAAAAGTAAGTTCAACATTCACTTTGTTACTGGATGATTTCACCCATGTCTATGCTGCTGCTCATTTAGAAACAGGAACTGTCCTTTATTGAATGTCTCAACTCAAGTACAGTGGTACCCTGGTTAATTCTCCAGAAGGGTTGTCACGTAACTACCAAATTTTACCTATAAGGAATAATGTCAATTGAATAAATCTGTTCCAGACTCAAAGAAAATCCAGACATGCTCCTTGATTTACTATGGGGATATGTTCTGACAAATCCATTATAAATTAAATTTAAGGTGAACCAATGAGTTCAAAGACACATTTTTCTACTAATCTTTCTACTTTTTCTGTTGGTGAGAGATCACTGACTGCTACACATGCCTCACTTTTGTTTTTCATCATCCAGGCACTGGTAGCACCTTCACTACACACCCTTGTCTCTGCCTAGACCATATCCAGGTGGTTAGCAGAAGAAAATGTGTTGCCATGGGTCTATATGTCTTGCTGTTGACAGCCAGCCACTGTGACCTTTGTTTGCAGTGGTCTCGTGATACAAATTATAACTGTTTCATCCATATTGATGAATCCAGGTTCTGTTTGGGAGCTGAAAATGGCCGGGTTCAAGTATGGAGGCATCATGGTGGACTTTAATCCTGCTTTCGGTATGGCACTTCTGATGTGCTATCACATATAATAGCTGGTAACCTCTAATGGTGATACAAGGGACAACATCAACTCAGCAATTTGTGCATGACATCCTCTAGCAACAATGTTGTCTCTCACGGCAGGGTTTCCAACTGGCATTTTCCAGCAGGAAAATGCTCACCTTAGCCTCCTTAGCCTGATTGGTCACCATTTATTGCCAGTTGAGCATTTATGGCAACAGCTGGGATGGCAGCTTCAGCAACCTACTAGTGTGCAGGATCTACAGGCCCTTCAGGGCAAATGTGTCATAGGATACCATATTCCCCTTTTCGCCCACCTTGATCCATGCCATGGTAATGGTTCTATCCATGGGAGTTCAGAGGGCACAGGTGTGTGTGTATCATGAATGTGTATGCAGTATACATATACATATATATAAGCTATATATATAGTATAAGCAGGACTGGGTATACAGTATACACTGGGGAATTCAAATAGATTTTAAAATAATTTACTAACATATAAATCCCTAAATAATTAATTGTTTTACGATTTATGATATTATTTTGCTGAGCTGCACATGTACTGCTGTAGCCTGACATAGTGTCTTTTGTCATCTTATTGCATGCAGCCACCAGATCTAGGTGTAGTAAATATACCAGACCTCTTCACTTTACGTAATTACTATTCATTGTTATTCATTACTCAATGAACAGAGCCCTTATTCAAACTGTCATTCAGACTATTTGCTGTTTTACACCCAAATACTGATTCCAATGACTCAGATGACTCTCACCCAGAGTAGGTGGTTTCCCCATTTAAGCCAGGTTGAACAGGGACATTTGTTCTTAATACTGTGAAGTAATACTGGGAATATCTAATGAACTTTAAATAACTACTAAACAATTATCATAAAACAAAATTAATACAATACATTTCACATAGATGCAGGCTTACAACTGCTGTAAATACAATATTTAATGTTTTTAGATCTTGATGTTTTCTTGCTAATCTCTCGCTGCTAAGTCAGCAATCATATCACCATATTAAATCATCTGACCGGCAACCCACAGAGGATTGCTCTAAGAAAAAGAAGTAATACTTCCCTAAACAAAATGACCAACACATTTCATAATACTTTTTCACCAGCAAGATTATTTTAATCAGTTGCAACAGTGAAATCCATTAAAGTATATAATAATTGTGGCTCTGTCAATTTGCTATTGTTGGGTTCCGGCACAATCAAAAGTAGCTTTGGATAAAAGCAGCCCTTATGCAGAAGTCTGAAGTCTGAATCTTCAAATAATAACTGGAATAATCTAATTTATAACCTCTACATCTATTGGTGTGTTTTGGCAGCAACATTTTCATCATTAGTATTTATTGTTTTATATTCGCATATTGTATTAAACTGAGACCTTCAAGAACTTCTAGAACTGGTAAAGTAACTACCTAATTAATTGCTGTGCAAAATCACGTCACTGAATGTAAAATGCGCCTTTTCCCACTAGACACTTTGCCTTAACATTCAAAGTTAAAATGGCTGAAATGTTTAATTACACTCACTGGTTAATTACCAGTCCTAGCAAAGGGGTGTCACAACGATTACGATTGTTCAAAATTACATGCATGCTATGTTCAAAATTGCATTTTGCTTGACTTTTATTAACTGGAAAAACTTACATGAAGAGTGAAACTCATCTTAGCCATAGAAGAACATGAAGCCTATCATTTGTTGTTCTAGGCATACACTAGATTATTGCTTACACTCAACCACGTGATGTTTTGTAGCTTTCTTTTTCAATGTTTGAGGGTTATTTATGACTGCCATGAAATTTGGCACTTTTTGTAAAAAATCCTTTAAATCTGAGATTTTGGAAAAAACAATGTCTATGAAATGGACATTGATTTTAGTAGGGCCCTACTTATAGCATACTTGTCAAGTCTCCCGTTTTGGCCGGGAAACTACCGTATTTTACCCCTCTTTCCCGCCATCTTCCTGTATTAGTATTTTCCTGTAGATATTATATATTCCTATTATAGTATAATTAAAAAAAACATTCCTATGCCTCTCCAGACTGAAATGTCACTAACCTTGCGAGAACTGCCACCCAGGCTGCTGCAAGTCGAACTTGGAACAGGGAGATGTAGGAATGGCCACAGCATTTCAGTGTCAACAAAGGTAGGCCTATCAGACTCTGATCATCTAATTGTAGTTTGTAAGTGATTCACAGGTGGTTATTTTAGATTTCTCTAGGAAATAAGGGAAATTTCCCTTATTTTTAAATCCAAAACTTGAAATGTATGCTTATAGATCATCTGCTGATCCAGGGCTTAATGATTATGTTCTTGATCTACTCACAACATTTGCCCTACTTTAAATACCAACCATTTTCTCCCTGTTTCTGTGTTCAGTTTCTTTACACATGCAAAATATGGCAGTAATTGGATTGGCTGTCATCTTTGGCTCTGAGGCAGTCTTCAAGGCCAAAGAGGAATTCATATATGAATGTAAAATACTAATACAATAACTTGAAACTGGAAATGTAGAATTTGAACAATTATGAAACCATAATGTGCATATCAGTCAAATAATTTTTATAATAATAAGTTTTGTTTCACATGTAGCATGTAAAGATTTGTTTATTCCATGTAGCATGTTCTAGATTTCCATTGTTATACATAGACAAACAGATGTTCCACAGTAATATGAAACTAGAACTGAACTTGAAACACCATCTGTGGTTAAAATGTAAGCTTCCGGATTTCAGTACACATTCAAACTTAAAAATTCAAACTTAGATATGCCTTTAGACACTTAATTGATAATCCCAGGCTTTGCAATCTATGGCCATAAGTTGTATTACACTAGGTATAAGGAGTGGAACAGTACAGACAATTAATGATTTGATTACAGTACAATATAATCTCACAATATTTGATGTATCAATATAACCTCTTACAACTTAGCAAGATAAGACGAAACAAGAACGAACGAAACGCGTAATTTGATCTGAGGCAGCCAGATGTTTGCACAAGATATTAAACAAGACATTTATTTAAAAAAAGATTAATAAAAAACTGTACAGTGAGGAAAGTTAGTATGTGTTACACTGCCGATTTTCCACGTTTTCCAACCTACAAAGAATGAAGAGGTCTGTAATTTTTATCATGAGTACACATCAACTGTGAGAAAAAGAATTAAAAAAACATATAATTAAAATTAAAATCATATAATATGATTTTTAAATAATAAATATGCATTTTCTTGCATACAACCAGTATTTAATACAATAGATAAATAGAGCTTTGATTCCAATTACAGAAGCTAGATGTTTCCTGTAGTTCTTGACCAAGTTTGCACACACAACAGCAGGAATTTTGGCCCACTCCTCCTTACAGATCTTCTCCAGATCTTTAAGGTTTCGGGGTTGTAGCTGGACAACACTGAGTTTCAGCGCCCTCCAAAGATTTTCTATATTTACTGGCTATGCCACTCCAGGACCTCGAAATGCTTCTTGTGGAGCCACTGCTTAGTTGCCCTGGCTGTGTGTTTAAGGTCATTGTCATGCTGGAAAATCCAGCTCCAACCCATATTCAATACTCTTAGTGAATGAAGTAAGTTGTTGGCCAAAATCCTGTGACACATGACCCCATCAATTCAACTTGCAATAGGATGCAATCATCCTGTCCCCTGGATATTTGCTGGAGTAAGCAGGGGGACCTTTAGTGCCCTGCAGGATTTTAATCCATGACAGCGTAGTGATTTACTAAAGTTTATCTTACTTGATACTCTTGATACTTGATAGCTCTCTTCAGGTCATTGACCAGGTCCTCCTGTGTAGATCTGGTCTCATTCCTGGCCTTTCTCAGAATTATCCATACCCTACGAGGTGAGATCTTGCATGGAGCCCCAGACTGAGATAGATTTACAGTCATCGTGTGTTTCAACACTTATCTAATGATAATGGCCGCTTCTCAACAAGCTGTTGACTATTTTCCTGTAGCCCATCCCAGCCTAGTGCAAATCTACAAGTTTGTCCCTGGTGTCCAGACAGCTTTGGTCTTGGCTATGGTGGAGAGGTTCGTGTGTTATTGAATGAATGTGTGAACAGGTGTCTTTTATACAAGTAATGATGTCAGGCATAAAAACAGGTCGGTGAGATCTAGAATTCTTGCTGGTTGGTAGGTGATCAAATACTCATTTTATGCAATAAAATCAAAATTAATTATTTTTAAATCATACATTGAGATTTTCTATTCTGTTTCTCACAGTTAAAGTGTACCCATGATAAAAATAACAAATCTCCAAAACTGGCAGTGTATCAAATATTTAATAATTATTATTATTTAAAAATTTATTTTAATAATATTTAATAATAATTATTTTACCCACTGTTGATATGTACGGTATAGCTTTTAAAAATTAAGACCTTGCTCACCTCTAACTCGACAACAAGGTTGCATAGATTTATGGCCATGGAAACAGAGCCTAAGAACGTGGGTAGCAAATATCGATGGGTAGAACAATTTGACTGAACACCGGATCACGCTCCGTGTTCCCTTAACTGACCTTTTACATATTAATGATTGCAGTGCAGATTACTGTAGAAATGGACTGCTTGAGCTACAGCTACTTTCTTTACTTTCTTCCTGCATCCTTCATACTGTTTTTTTCTCTTTTATGACTAGTCAAATACAGCATGACATTACTATTGGATGTCTCAACTGACTGGTCTATGCAAGCTCTGATCTGTGAGACATGGGAGCAGCAACAGCAGTTCCTACTCATTTGCTTTATGCCTGCATTCTGTTTATTTATTGGAAGCCTTTAAATAAAAAGATTTTCGATAAATGTGATAATGCTATGATGATTTCTTCTGGAGCAGGACGGTGGCTTGTTGGGTAGCACCGCTGCCGCACAGCAAGAAGGTCCTGGGTTCAATCCCAAGGTGGAGCACCCTCAGGTCCTTTCTGTGTGGAGTCTGCATGCCCTCCCTGTGTCTGCGTGGGTACTCCGGGTACTCTGGTTTCCTCCCACAGTTCAAACACGTGTGTTATGTTCATTGGTGTCTCTAAAAGTGCCCCTTAGTGTGTGACTGTGTGTTGCCTATGATGGATTGGCACCCCATCTAAGGTTGTTCCTGGCCTTGAGTTGCCAGGTGGGCACCGGCTGGCCTGCGACCCCATGTGGATTAAGCTAAAGATAATGAATGAATGAATGATTTCTTCTGTTTGATTAGTTAGTCTTTCATCAATTTGCCTGTGAGACTGTTGTATGGGTTAGGACCCAAGGATGCGGGAAAGAAGGGACCCCACGACGTATAATAATAATGGGGAAATAACAAAAGAGGCAGAGCAAAAGGCGCTCCAAATTACAAAAACACAAAAAGGTGAAATCACCCAGCTGTGATACGTCCTGAATGGGAATCGGCGGCAATGTGCGTCAATTTGGCAGGGGGCAGACGTGCGGTTAACGGGGGAGCTCTGGAACGCCACAGGGTGAGCGTGAGCTCGAGCATGCGATAGCGCATGAGAAATACGGGTTGGGGCACGTCTCAAAGGAGTCGCGCAGCCAGCCGGACAGAACTCGATAGGGACCTAGTGTGGACACGAACGTGAAACCCTGAAACCCGGGTTTCCCTCGTACACATCCTTAGGCTATATACGCCCCGGGATGTCACCGTCTACTTTAAAGTAGTAAATCGTGACGCACATCAGTCGAGCACCGAACTACTAAAAGGAGTGCGCGCTGTGGATTAAGTGTTTGCTATGGCGCATTAGGTGACGCGATCGAGGGAACGTACGTTGTTTGACGACGTGGCCCGGACAATGCTGGAGCTCGTACTTATAGGGACCCTATGTGTTCGTTATCACGTTGTCAATTTAGCACCGAATATAATCCGCTTCACCGATTGCTCTATAACGGTCGCGCTGGGGCATGAGGTATGAACCCTAACAGAGACAAATATGTTTTCATTAACTCAGCAGATCTCTGGAAAATGGTAAATATTATGTTTAAAAACCATGATCTAAAATGGAAATGTACTACCAGATTTTTTATTTAATGATGGAAATGTTTAGTTAAGCAATTATTTTTTTAGGGAAGTACATATGATTTCATTCATAAAAACATGAAGGGGATATGATACTTACAGTGGCTGCTATGTTTGGAGTTTAAAGGAGAAGTCAGCAACTTTCTCAAAAGTGACAGTAGGCAGTAAACAGTTTTGCAGCATTAGAAATGAATTCATCCAGATAGGCAGTATCAGTTTCAAATGGTCTTTATTAGCAGTACTAAAAAGTGTCAGATTAAGATCATTCTGATAGTGTGACAGTGACAGTAGATAATACTACTGATTTCTACTAGGTAGGAAAAATACAATGACAATGACAACCATTATTACCACTCACAGACTGAATAACAGTGATGGGTCTTATAAGTGGCAAGTGGCAAGGCCAAATTCAAATGCAATGGCCAAAGTAATGGTCAGATGACTGGCTTGGAACACCATCCAAAAATGTTGAGCAGTGGTAAGTACCTACCAGGAGTTGTGTTGAGGCCCAAGGCTCACTGATGCAACAAAGGAAATCCCATCTGCTAGTAACGTACAGTAAAGCTACTGTGGCACAAGTTACATATTGTCCTACTAATTAAAGGAGGAATGTTTCATACTCAAACCTTGTAAGTATTAACCATGCTAATCTGTCCACCATTGACAGAACTGGACCTTGGAAGAAGTTGCAATTGAAGACGGTTATTTTGTCTCAGGAGGGAATATGATTTCATCCAGATGCACTATTTGTAGCAGACAGGCTGGTAGAGGAAGTGTGATTCTTTGTGCAATGTGGAAACCAATAGGAAATCCTGAGTCAGGTCATTCATGTGAAAGTCAAATGACATGTGGAACACATAGCTGCGATCAAGAGTGTCATAATGTCTGGGCTCGTCAATGTGTAATATAATGTCTTAAAATGCATGTTAACAGTGAGACAGAAAACATCCATAAATCACTGATTTGAATCACTGAGTCACCCTGTGCTGAACACAGTAATTAAAGCTAATACGATAGGCTTACACTACATCACATTCTAAGAATTCATATTTACATTTTATTCTGCATAGATCTTAACTGTCCCTCGTGTAACACTCATAACATTTTATGTGTGTTTTTATGAATACCAAGATAAATCATTGACCTTGGGAATGTATAACAGTTAGTAATGTATTTTAATGACCTTTATTGCTACGGTCGGCACTACATTTTAGTGTCTTTTTTATACAGGGTACAGTATATAACATTTTATTTTAAGATTGCACCTAAAACAATAAGCAGTGAATGTTTTGGCATTCACTGGTTACTAGACTAATTCTTACTCAAAATGTTGGTACTGTAAATATTTATTTAAACATTGTATTTATTATAACAAGTTTATTTCTTGAAGTCTTGTTTAAGGACGTAAATGCTGCCTCTTGCACTTCATGAATGTTGAAATCCTCTGATCTTATCAGCTGTGATGAATTGTATATGATGGTCCATTATTCAGTACTGGTCTTTTTGAAGTACTGGTGAAAGAGCACAAACAACAAAAGTGTACAAGGAAAAGTGGTATCTTAAAAATTATGTTAGTGAAGCAATATAACCATCCCAGAGCTCTTAATATTATCAATTTAGTAACAGACAAACTATGATACCTTTATAATCGTATGTCTCCTGGAAAATACAGCCAGCAAAGCTGTCGCGGCGACTACAACCAAACCACAAATTGTAGGCCCCAGAGGGAACTTCAATACCTTTTCTGTATTTGCAAAGCAAAAAAAAAAACATACGTTAGTAAGTGAGAAAATACATTGTATAAGCAAGCAGAAGAAGCACGAACATATTTAGGAATCAATGATTAATTATAGTGTTGAATTTAATAAAATATGAAGGCTCAGGTCTACAGTGAAATTATTATAGCTAAGTATGCAGTATAAATTACTACTGACAACACTACAACTTGTAGCCTGGCGAAAGCGGATCAGAACACTTAAACTCAACAAAAAACAAACGTTATTATATTAAGTACATGTAAGTACATGTTGCATTGCTCCAATTGTTTCGGGTGTTCCTTTATCCATTTCTTGCAGCATTTCTAGCTTTGTGTGTATTTGCTTGCCAGCCACTAACTGTAAGCTGGTACTAAGTACTGGCTTATGGACACATATATTTCCACAAAAACCGATCAGCAGCAGCTGTAGGATTTTGACTCCTTTGGAATAACATGACAAATAGAAAACAGATTTGTACAACGCACTGCTTAACGGCTGATTGGTCACACATATTGCATCAAGCAGCATGCAAGACCATTGAAAACACCTAGCCAACACCATAACCAACACCAGCAATGCTTTTCAAAAGGACAGAACAGAGCCCAAAATAAACAAAAAACATGGGCACTAATTTGATCGCAGCCAACGTAATTTGTATCAACCATTATTCAAACCTCTAACAAACTAACTACTTCTAACCTCATCTCATTCTTTCTCTTCTCTACTTCTCTTTGACCTCCTTAAGGCCC
>JAUZST010004160.1:0-16532 GCA_034779995.1 Parotocinclus haroldoi
TTGTTGCCAAAAAGGCTCCAGGGCGCCCAAGAAAGACCAGCAAGCGCCAGGACCGTCTCTTAAAAGTGTTTCAGCTGTGGGATCGGGCTACCAGCAGTGCAGACCTTGCTCAGGAATGGCAGCAGGCAGGTGTGAGTGCATCTGCACGCACCGTGAGGTGGAGAATCTTGGAGCAAGGCCTGGCCTCAAGGAGGGCAGCAAAGAAGCCTGTCCTGTTCTGTCCTCCTTCTTCTCCTTGCTAGCAGACGGCGCGCTTCTGCTTCGCCGTTTCTTCTCAAATTTAATCACGTATTACGTGTCCCCTCACGGTTTTCCGCCTTCTTTTAAGTCGCTTTTCCCCATATTTCTTTTTTCCTTTTCCACACTTTTCATATCGTTTCCCTTCTCCTGCGCCTTCTTTGTTTTTCACATTAACCGTGTGCCGGTGTTGTTTTTATTATGATTCTATATATATATACACTTTTATACTGCGTTTATGTTCCTTTGAATGCCGTGTTAACCCGTCATTCATCACAACTGTAATGCTGCCTGAAAACTATCCTGTAGATATATTTGAACTTAAACTTTGCTCTCCTTTCTTTGTGGACTGCAAATTTCTCAGTGTGTTCCGTCTCCACAGAGATTGATTGGCTGAGCTCTTCAGAACCGGATATTCACATGATTCTCACACTGGATCTCTGCCTGCCCCTTGTGCCCAAAAGACTGGGCTCGCCAGTGAAGTCTTGGCGAGCACTCCTTGGATCCCCCTACTTAAGACAAGTCCTGCCTCTCGCTCCCAGCTACGATGTGTCTCTCTGAGGGCATTCAAGCTATGAACACTTCAGTGGATTCAGAAGCCGAAGAAGACCTCATGGACCAGGATCTAGCGGCCCAGCTTGGAGTCGCCCTAAAAGCTTTGGAGAAGCCCCTGAGGGCTTACTCCCTGGATGGTAAACTCATCGTCCAGATCACTCATCTGCCTACCCCGGTTCCTCGGATATCCCTGGTTGAGGCCCCACAACCCATCCATCGACTGGGACTGCGATTGAAGGCTCCCGTCCTGTCTCAACCTGATCCTGACCGGCAATTTGTGGTTGAGCTCGACACTTCGGATTCTGGCGTAGGGGCTGTCTCGGACCCACCGGACAATAAATTGCTCCCCTTCTTCTCCCGATGTCTGTCGCCAGCTGAGAGGAACTATGACGTAAGTAATCGAGAGCTACTGGCTATTAAGCTGGCCCTCGAAGAGTGGAGACACTGGCTTGAGGACACGGAGCAACCATTTGTCATCTGGATGGACCATAAAACCATGTCCAATATCCAGTCGGCAGAACGGCTCAACTCTCGTCAGGTCAGGTGGGCCTTGTTTTTCGTAAGATTTAATTTCTCACTCACCTATCGAATAGGGTACTGCAACATTAAGCCCGATGCTCTCTTACACCTATTCGCTGCATTGAGTCCCGACCACTCTAAGGACACCATCCTTCTGGCCAATTGTCTCATCGCCTCTCAACTGTCCTGGGATGTGGAACGCAACGTCAAAGAGGCACAGAAGTCCGAACCCGACCCTGAGGGTGGACCGCCTAACCTAATAAACTAATCAAGTAATTAACCCCACTTCCGTTTGCTTAAAATTATGTAGACATATGCGCAGCTAAATCGGTTGCTGCTGTTTGAGTCCATTCCTGCAACTTGGCACATTGGGCGATGAACGCTTTCCATCGCAAGTGATCCTTCGCGACAGTTTAGCATGTAATATTGAGACATTTTAAGTCTTTTCTTGAATTAAGTTATGCAAGTCTTGATCGGTCTTCCGCGTCTCCTACGGCCATCTGGTGGTGTCGTGATGCTCATAATGTTATCCATTAGTAATAGAAACAGTAACGGTGAAAGCATACATCCTTGTTTTACTTCGGCCAGTATTTCAAAGAATTTAGTTGTAACCGTTTCTGTTTTGGCACAGCATCTTGAATGGTCATACAGTTGTGCAGTGGTTCAGCAGAATTGCTGTAGTAGGTTTCTGAAGTAGATGGAACAGCATGTAAAGCAGCACAAGTCTATAGGAGAAGGAGATTTGCTAGCAGCACTGACTTTCATTCATTTATTCATTATCTTCCATTTAATCCACACGGGGTCGCAGGCAAGCCAGTGCCGACCCAGCAACTCTGGGTACAAGGGCAGGAACAACCCTAGACTGGGTGCCTATCCATCGTAGGACACAGTCACACACTAAGGCAAACTGTGGAAGGAAACTGGAGTACCCAAAGTAAACCCATGCAGCCATGGGAAGGACATGCAGATTCCACAAAGAAAGAACCCAGATCACTCCACCCTAGGATTGAACCCTGGACCTACTTGCTGTGAGGCAGTGGTGCCATTGAGACCCTGTGCTGCCTGCAGCACTGACTTATAAGTTCAAAACTCATAAAGCTGGCTAAATCAATAAACATTTTTTTTATTTTACTTTTCACTTGACTTTTTACCTGAGCATACATTTTTCACCGAACAATCACACTTTCAATCCCAGTTTTCCTGTTATATTGCACTTTATTCAGCCAAGTGGCATTCTAACTTCTTTTCATGTAAATTCCTGTATGTTTCAACAAAATGTGCTCTAATTTGCTGTAACTCTTAATTTGGCTCCAGTTTTCATTGACATGCAAGTTCTTCTGCAAATTTAAAATATAGCTCTAGTAAAAAAGAGCGTGAGGTCAAGTTAAATGAAAGTTAAGTATAAATATGAGTGAGGTTGGAGGTAGAGGAAGTCTACAAAGAAATATGCATAGAAAATTAACAAATATGGACACTTCACAGAGAAACTGAAAGAGAGAGGGATTCAATTATGGCATGTTTATGCTACTAGCTCTGTGCTAAAGTATCATAACTCATTACTTACTCTAAGAAAAAAAATGCACACTGGGATTTATACATGCATATGCCATTCAAAACCACTGTGAGTGCGGCATTATTTTATATCTTCTTGCTGAGCTGTTGCTGTTAGGTGTACATCCTCTGAAGTGCTGGTTTCACTATTTTGGGTGATTGTGTTGTACTTTATTAATTATTTTCTAGTCTGGTTTCAGCTCTGGTGGCATCCTTTGGTTTTGTATGGGTTCTGAGCATGATCCCCTCTCCAGATCCGATCACAGCAGCTCTTTTGTCGGCACCTGCAGCTTGTTCAAAGCAATGCTTGTCAGCTAACGAGGCATAGTAATACTGCCTTCACAGCTTAATTTTTGTTTTTGTTCCTCTTTTTACCACCATTTTCCATGTTTCTTTGCTTGTGCCTTTGTTTTTTACATCTCTGCTGCCAGAGCAATGAGCCATTCTTTCCATGAGTACCAAACGAAAACCAAGGCAAGCTTAGCACACTGGATTGGATGGATACAGCATGATTGCAAGATGCTCCTCAGTGGATTACACCCACTCATTGCCTCAATGCAGCAGACTCATTTTCCTCACAAGCACTCAAACACTGTACATATACTGGACCACACTATTGTACTACACTCTTGACTGTGTACGACTGCACATTAGTTTTACCTAGAGGCTTCACCTCAGTCCAAGCCTGTCATTTTGAACCAGAAGCAGTTACACGAATGCCAGATGTCTGAGGAGCCCTGATGCCTCTCTCCTGGGCCTATGGATTCTCTCTGTTCTGCTCTCCAGACCAATAGAGTTTGGGATGGTAGATTAAGGTGCTTGATGGAATGATGTGGCAGTGGGTGAATTCCACATGGGTCTTAGCGAGACCTTGAAAGTTGTACTGATGGTGCTAGATGACAGCCAAGGCTCTCTAGGATCTGCCTGAACGTGGAGAACCATTGATTACAGACCAGCCACATGCTATAAGTTCCACAAGGCTTCACAAGGATGTTCCACAAGGATCCACGGAAAAGATCCCGTTCCTTCTGTCCCTGACCCGAACCTATACAGCTGGCCTGCGCTAGGGTTCTGAAGTGGAATCAGAGGAGGAGCACCTCCAGTAGATTCCAGTACTGATGGGAAGCAATGGCTGCCCAGACCAGAATCCAAACCGGTGCATTTGTACTTAAGGGGGGTCCGGTTAGATTTGGATGGCCTGTTGGATTTGGCAATTTGACAGTTTGATTGACCATACATTCGTCGACAAACATTAGTGTCTGTTAACCTCTGTAGTTTCTCCCATCAGGGCCTACTCCATCGATGGGTGTGTCTTAGCAACAGTGACCCAATTGACAGACCCATCACTACTGGTTTCTTGGGAAACCACGTAGAATCCATCACATTTACGGTTGTTCAGACACCACAGACGTCATCCTGAGTTTCGTATGGCTTAAGAAGTCTCAGGTTTGATTTGACAACTGGACACATGCTTGGGTGGTGTAACAAGTGCCAAGTCCAATGGACTTTTGCAGCATCCCAGTGGATTATCACGATGTCTGGGAGGTTTTTAGCAAGGATATGGCCCTGCAGCGACCACCTTATCTCCCAGTTCCAGTCCACAGCAGTCCAGGTTTCTCATTCACAACTGCAAACAATTAAATTAAATTAAATTAAGTTTTATTTCTATAGTGCTTTTTACAATATACATTGTCACAAAGCAAAGCAGATTTACATTGATACATGAACAATTGTTACAAATTGGATTCTATTGTAAAGGTTATTCAAAGAATTAGTCTCAGAAGGGAAACTGATCCTCATTTGGGTAATAAACAAAATTAACATTTAAGTTTATTTTATTTTATTTATAGTCCAAGATTACCAGATACTGGTGGTGTTTGTGCTCAGACAAATCCAATGTGATCCACTTAAATGGTTGTTCAGGAAGTGTTGTAGAGATGAGAGGTTGCCTTTGTGTTCTTTTCCTTACTGAGCCTGCACCACCACATGGATGAATTTGTTCTCTCTCTCTACATTTCACTAGTCCCTGGTGCCCTTCATGGATTTTCTGCAGAATTTCACTCCTCATCGACCGTGGCACAACAATCCTGCTCCCTCCGAAGACAAGGCCATTGTAAACTGATTCAGAGTTCACTTGGATGCACTCTCTTGCAGACACACTGCTCAAGTGCTCAGGCCAAGATGTTCTTATTTGCTTATAAGCTTCATGACAGGCAATTCAGCATCATTAAGTGGATGTTGCTCTTCTGATTTTATCTATTTTGGTTTGAGATGCAGAGATTCCCCTACAACACTAACCACATAACAAGGTACCGCATTGTGTGTGTTAGTTTCTTCATCCATGCCAGCCAGGTGGCTACATTACAATGTGTCAGCAACGATCAGATATTTTTCTTTAAGCATATTCTGCAGATATATAGCATATATTGTCAGAATAAATCTCAAGATCCTCATAAGATGATGCTGACAGCATAAAGGTATGGTGGATAAGGGGCACTAATGGCTTGTGGTCTGTCACAAGTTTGAACTGTTTCAATCCACTGAGTTACCTGTCAAACTTCTCACACACCCACACACCAGCCAAACTTTCCTACTTTATTTGGGCATAGCATGTTTCTGCTTCAGTGAGGTGTCTGGAGCAAAATGACACAGCTTTCCACTGCTCTCCATAGAGTTGAAGATGTAGTGTTCCTATTACGATTCAGAGTGAGGACTTAAGGACGCGTGAACCGGGGAACAATTTTACAAGTTTAATAATAAGGGAGATAACAGAAAAGATGGAGCAACAGGCTCCCCAAGGTACAGAACTAAAAAAGGGAAAGCATAGCTGGATAATGTCCTAGATTGGTAACAGCACCCACAGGTGGCATGTGACCGAATTGGACGCGAAGCACACCGAATCGTCAGGGGACAAGCGTGAGCTCGAGTTCGCAACGAGTGCGAAAAAGAGGCTGCTCCGGGGCAGCATCTCAATCTGAGTGGTGTGGCCAAGCGGAGTTGAACTCTAGTGGGGGGGGGAGCCGACAGGAGTCTAAGCCTCTGGAAACCCTGCATCAGTTCCTAATCGACTGATTACCTCAGGGGTTTCCGCCTTACCCATGTGTTGGCTCTAAAAGCCCCAAAATGTTACCATCTTTATAAAAGATTGCTAGCATATTAGTAACGTGAGGAGCAGGCGAGAGACCGAACGTTGTGCGACGTGGCAGCGAACAGCACCGAGGCTCATGCTTAAATAATGGGAGCCCCAGGTGTTCGTCATCACGTCATCAATCTAAAGGAGATTTAAGCGGCGTCACTGGTCGCTTTGTAATGGCAACCGGGGACGGCCGTGAGCAGACCATGAGCTTGAGGTAGGCCTCCTAACAGTTCCCAGTCCTAGTCAAGGCAGCCTCGGAAAATCTTTCACTTTATCGGATACAAGACCGTATAATTAGATATCTGAGGAAGCATAGCTGGCTGTGCCTGATGGAGCATGTCTCACGGTTGAGTTTCATACTAGCTCTCTCAATATGCTGCATCACCATTTCTAGGCGACGGTTGTGCTCTTCTGTTGTAGCACCAAAAACAAGAATATCGCTTATAAAGACTTCACCCTCCATCCCCTACAGTGTGCCATTAATCTTTCTGTGGGAGATTTCTGGTGCACTTACTGTCCCATGCTCACCTAATGCATTAATGACCTCTGTTGTACACACATTCTTTTACTATTTTCACCAGATCCATTTTTACTGACAGTATTCTGCTACGCATGATGACATAGGCCACGGATGACATATGCTGTGAGTGAATGGATTTCTCCTCTATAGGTCACAGTGCTCTGAACTTGTCCTGTGTACTGCAGCTCACAACTTGGACTATCCAATGGAATTTTTTCAAGCTTTAGTGATCATTTGGGGATGAGTGAGTAGGTCTCCCTTACAGCCTCACAGAAATATGACTGCTCTACATGCTCAATCACGTCACTCACAGCCTTCCTGTTCCGACACACTCTACCCCAATCTCCAACTGTAATACATGCATTGCATTTGGATTTTCTAGCTGGGCCGTTTTAATTTTCACTGTGCCTCCTTCCAAATTTTAAACACATTATTTGTGTTTCCACATTATATACACCCAATGGTTAACCATAGTGTTTGGCTTTCAACCACAGTCTTTGCACTTGCTGATGGAAACACTTGTTTGTGGATTGCATTCCTCCTGGTGAGAATCACTAGTGAGGAGATCCACTACTTACACACAAAGTACTCATCGAATTTCCCCAGTATACTGTCAAAGTCATTTTTGTGCTCTGCTATATGGACCTTTTTAATGAAACAACTTTAGACAACAGCATTCTCCCGTCTCACATATATGATTATAAGTGCAAGAATGCTTAACTACCATATATGACACTTGGAGCCTTTTTTATAAGGCAGCGTGTAAGGCACTTTTTCACCCTCTTATGACTAGTCCCAGTCTCTAATCAGACCACACCTGTAATCCTTTACAAATCTGCATGAGACATTTAGATTTGGGTGGGTTGTTTTTTGTCAGTGAGTATATATCACTGACAGACACCACAGACCTGTCCCTCAGACCCTGCATCAACTATTGGGGCCTCAACCAGACGCCTACCCTCTTCCCCTGGTGCTGTCAGCCCTGGAACAACTCCAGTCTGCCCGCTGGTTCACCAAGCTTGACCTCCGCAATGCCTACAAGTTGGTTTTCAACAAGGAAGGGGACGAATGGAAGACGGTCTTCAGTACCAGCACAAGGCACTATGAGTACATTATAATGCCCTTTGGCCTCGAGAATACCCCCACGGTCTTCCAGACCTTCATGAACAACGTGCTCCAGGACATGTCACGGTCTATCTAGGTGAAATCCGGGTAAACTACATCAGAAATCTGACAAACAGCTCTGTGTAAAGGCGGAGAAGTGTGCACACTCAGTCCGTGACCTACCTGGGATAAGTCCTCTCGTCTCAAGGGGTTGCCATAGACGATACTATGGTCACTGCCGTCCCCTACTGGCCATGTTCTCAGACCCTGAAAGATCTCCAACGCTTCCTGGGGTTCGTGAACTTTTACTGGTGCTTCATACAAAACTTCAGCAAGACCATGGCCCCCCTCACGCCCTCATTCAAGGTAATATATGGTACCTTTACTTGGCCCCTAAAGTGAAGAGTGCCTTCCAGAGCTTAAAAGAGCCCTTCACCCAAGTCTCAGTACTGAGACATCAGGACCCCAGTCGTCCCTTCATTGTGGAGGTGGACGCCTCAGCCGTTGAAGCTGGCATTGGAGGAATAGAGACATTGGCTGGAGGGAGCCCAGCACTGAGTGATGGTCCACACTGACCATAAGAACATAGAAGCATCTCATCCCCCGCCAGGTCCGGTTGGCACTGTTCGTCGGACGATTTGACCTGCTGATCTCCTACCGTCCCCGGATCCCGCAACACCAAGATTGACGCCCTCTCATGCTGCCTGGAACCTGCCGTGGGCCCCACTGAGCCTTCGGAGCCCGTTGCTTGCATGTCCTGCTTCCTAATAGCCAGACTTTGAACGGTGGTTCAGTATTGGTGGGAGACCATGGTCAGGGATGTGCACACATTCGTGGCATCCTGCTTAACCTGCGCCCAGTGCAAGACACCATGCACTCTTGGCTTGACACCCAGGCTTATTTCCCTGCCCATCCCAGAACGGATCTGCCTGCTTCCCAGGGACAGACAGCCATCCTCACCATTGTCAAGTTTATCCCCCTCTCTAAGCTCTCTACTGCCTCCCAGTCCAATGGCCAGTGTGAGAGGGTCAATCAGGTGCTGGGCAAGTTCCTCCACCACCATTCACGCTCTGGGACCCCACTCTCTCAGATGCCCGAGCAGTTGATGCCTGGTTAGAGAGAAGCAAAGCAGTCTGGAGCCAAATCCACCAGCAGATTTGCAGGCCATACAGTGGTACCAGGTACAGACGAACCTGGAGGCAAAGCCAGGAGGACACGTGGATCTTCATCTCCAGGGGAATACGAAGCTGTGGCTCAAGTTCCTTTGTGCCATTTAAAATAACGAAGTGCATAAACCCTGTCACTTACTTGCTCGCATTGCCTTCCCACATGCACACTCACTCGGTCTTTCATGTCCCTGTCCCTCAGTCAAGCCACCTTCCATTGAGGTGGACGGTGCCATGGCATACATGGTCCGTACCCTGTTGGACTCCCGAAGGCCAGTGAGTAGAACCTTGTGCTCCTCATATTTATTGTGCCAGTTGCCGTAAGTTCTAATGAGAGGGCCAGAACTGACTCATGAGACAGACGGTTACCTCTGGCTGTTACCTGGCTTCTCTACTAAAACTAAGAAATGTATTGAATAAACCATGAGACCGGTGTAACATAATAATAGTTTGGCAGAGACAGAGACAGAGACCAGAGACAAGGAGACTGGATATGTCAAATAAAGGTTTTATAATGCAAAAAATATATATAAAATGACACTGATCCAGATGCTGAAACCAGAGACTTAGGTTCGTTAAAAGCTAAAGCATATTAATTATTTAATTTATTCAAATTCAATAAATGTATTTAAATGTTTCTCATATCATAATATGCAATAGTAATCAGAAATAATTGGGTTATTTAAACCCTTTCATGCATGGTGTCCACTACAGTGGACAGATGAAACCATATGAACATGAAACCACATGAATTGCAATTTTTATTACATAACAGGGTATAACAGAGAGGTGTCTCCTAAACCTTTACTACTGTACTACTGTAGTATTATTGTCTGTATTAATATTTGTTACCTTGAAATATTGCCTCAAAAATTCAAAATGGCAGATGGCAGTAGACATGATCATGTGACTTCTGGAATATCTGTAAAACATTTTATTCTACAAGGAGCATGCAGGTAAAAAATATTTTCTGTTGTAGGGAATACTTTTATCCAAGTTGAATCAATGTTGGTTTTGCACTTCTTTTTCAAAGAATGAAAATTTAACTGTCCATGGTGGTGGGCGTCATGCATCAGTGGTTATATGTTATATGGTTATATAACTGTTTAAAACAGAAATAGATAATAAACATTATGAAACAAAATGTTAAATTAATACATAATATATCATATTATAATTATTATAATATATTACATGATATCAATATTATAATATATTTTTATAACTATACACTGAGGCTATATATGCGTGTGGGTGTGGGTGTGTGTGTGTGTGTGTGTGTGTGTGTGTGCTTGAGTGCATGGTAACATGCATGCATCACTGTTGGTTTTGCAATATATTTTTTTTACATTACAATAGCTTTAGTCTGACATTGTTTATCATCTAAAAAACAGGGGCAGGACAGGCAAAAGAGAGAACAGGTGTACAGGGTGATCACAGAAATACCACAGTCAAGTGAGTCAGAGTGCAGTGATGAAGACATTATCAGCCAGACAGACCACAGAAAAAGACACAGCACAGTGAGAGTGACAGCTCAGAGTCAGGAGAAGATAAGGGTGAGGCAATAGGAGAAGAGATTGAGGCAGGTAATCAGGAAAGGAGAAGGATGATCTGGAAGTCCCACCTACATTTCAAGGCCAGAATACTATTTACTTTGAAGAAGAGTAGCCAATTGAAATCTTTGACATGATTGTTTACAAATCAAATGTGTATGCATTGCTTAAAGGCAAAATCAACTTTTGTTTGACAGAACCAGAACTGAAAATCGTCTTGGGAATAAATTTAATGATGTCATACCTCAAGTATTCCAGAATTAAAATGTATTGGTCAGCCAATTCAAGTCTATGGCAGCAAGGCATTGCTGATGCGATGTCCATCAACCACTTTAACTACTGGATGCAACTGGATCAACCACTGAGGACATCATGAGATACATCCAATTTGTGGGCCACAATGAACAAGCTACAGATGACAAATTCTTCAAGATACGGCCAGTTCTAGATGTGCTTCAGTCAACCTTTTCAACTGCCATGGAGCCAGAGGAATTCCAATCAATTGATGAACAAATCATCCCCTTCGACACAGTGCTAAACAAGGCATTCCCAAGAAACCCAAGCCCTGGGGCATCAAGGTATGGGTACGAGCTGGGGCATCTGGCTAAATGTACCAGTTTGAGCTCTGCCAAGGAGCTATTGGAGGCAGGGGTAACTTGGCATGGCAGCAGAAGTTGTTCTTCAACTATGTGAGGACATAAAAGGGAGGAATCACAAAGTGTTTTTTGATAATTTCTTCTGTACCATTCCCCGTCTGGAGAAATTAAAAATCCAGGGAATCGAGGCGACAGGAACCCGCCGAACCAATAGGCTCAAAAATCCCTGAATGAGGAAGGAAGAGGAGCCTCCTCAGTGGTAACAACTGATGGGAATGTCACTGTGACCCAGTGGCTGGATAGGCAAATTATCCATGTGACATCAACATGTGCTGGAAAGAACCCACAGGATACTGCCAAAAGGTGGAGCAAGAAGGAGAAGAAAGTCATTCAAGTCTTGCGCCCACAAGCCATCAAGCTCTACAACATCAGAATGGGGGTGTAGGTCTTTTGGATCAGTGTGTGGCTGCATATTCCCATTAACGTAAAACAAGAGGTGGTACTTACGCATTTTTTTTGTCCGCTTTTTTGTAACCTGTGTGAACGGATGGATGCTTTACCGCAAAAATCAAGGAAAAGAGAAGGACCTCCTTGAGTTCAAAGCTTCAATTGCTACAGCACTGTTAAACATAAACATGAGTTTTCTCAAACACTCAAAGGGAAGGCCAAGTAAAGCTTCATCACCTCCAGTCCCAAAAAGAGTGGCCGTCAACATAACAAGAGAAGTCCACTACAGCTTTGGAAATCACTGGCCAAAGTTAACATATGTGAAAAATGCAAACCGTTGTCGAGAGAAAATGTGCAAGAAAAAAACTAAGTACATTTGCCAAGCCTGTAAAGTGGCATTGGGTCCAGGATGTTTTGAACATTTTCACAATTGAAGAAAAGCTACAAGGATTTGCACTAAAGTTCAGTTCAGTTAGTTATATTGTGATCAGATTTCAATTTATTCTCATTTTAACCTAGATTATAAATTAATTTAAATATTTATAATCTTATAGAGATGTTAATGTTTTAATGTTGAAGCCAAAATTATATTGTTTTTATATTCTTTGTTCCCCATGTTCAAAGTTTTATGTTTTTAAATTTAATTGTTAACAGGTCAATTAAATATTTTAATATTAAATGGGATGTATTTGTATTTATTCAAATGATTTCCTGCCTCACTGTCTTAAAGGACAGTTGCTACTGAAGAACATTTTAAACCGTTAAGACACTATAGCGTGTCACGCAGCGTGAGCCTTGGGTGCTGGACAGACACTTCAGGAGCAGCGGACTCCACCCTGGGTCCTGGGTGTTCCACGACCTCAGGAGCCAACACAGCTGCAGAACCCAGTACTGGGTTGGTCGGCGGGTCCAGGGCTGGACACGGTTCGCTGTGTAGGGTAGGACCGGCCAGCTGGACAGGCCCAGGGGAAGGCTCGGTTGTCAGCCCTTGGGTGGTACCAGCATCGGGGGCTGGGATTACCACTTCCAGTTGGAGCCACCACAGTCCAAGCAGACATGGTGGCCAGGGTACTGTCCATATGTCTCAGAGTCTGAAGAAGTTTGTAGGAGACCTCCTGCATGTGGCTAAGCAGGTCCTGGAAATAGCGGGCATTGAACGCAGGCTGTGCCATGACAGGAGCCAAAGGGAGAGCGAGGACACAGACAGTAGCCAGAAAGAAAAAGAAAAAAAGGAAAAACACACAACTTGCTACGTCCTAGTGGCTGGTTATTGTGTAACGAACGCCGGGTTAACGCGGCATTTGGAGGAATACAAAAACTAAAAAGGCAGACAGAAACGCAAGTGAGCCTTTAAAATATGCAGTGCACAGAGAACGGACTACATAACTACATAAAATCGAAACATAAACAACACCCGCATGCAGTACAAAAAACGAGGGCAACAGAAAAATGAAGAAGGCACTGGGAAGTGCAAGAGGGTACGCTCAGGAAAGCAAGTAGAGGGAAAACCAGGAACATGGAAGAGAGATAATGCGAGCAATGCGACGGAACGCAAAGGACTTTGGGGAAACCTAATAAACCTAAATTTAAATTAGTAATACAATACAAAAATAAATAACAAAATAGACTTAAGTTAAGTTAACACTAAATCTTAACTTGCCTCAGTTAGTTACTTTAGGATGGATAGGGATTTGAAATGCTAATATTTCCATATCTTTGGGTAAGCATAAGAGATCCTTCATTTGATACCAATAATGTGTCATTCATTAATACAATAATTTTCATATAGTCCTGGTCATATAATATAATATAATTTCATTTAATCCTGGTCAGCACCGTGGGTCATGGTCTTTATTGACCATGGTTGTTCATCTTCATCACCAGCTGTTATGGTTCCTACCTCTCGCCCCAGAGCGTTCTGGGTTCGGCAATCGGGGAGGCGGTTTATATCTGGTATATAATTTAGGACCTTATTATGAACATCTGCTTTTCCCCGTTACTTAAGTGTGGGTTGTAGCGTTGTTTGTGGCCAGGTCGTCACACTTACTCCATCTGTGCACATGACCACCGGTGCGCATTCGCTCACACCTCGACACCGTTGCGATCGCCGTTATGATCAGCTGGTTACGTCCTGGGGCTTATAGTGCTGACGGACGGGAAACCACTGAGTTACTTAGTTTTCTAGGGACGCTCTGATTGACCTACTCGTGCTATATGTGTGCCCGAGCTCATGCTTACTGCACGTCTGCAATGTAGAGGCTTTGTGAATGGGGTTCATGGCAATGCAACAATACTGTGTTGATGCAATGAAGAAGCATAAACCATGCTTACGTGTGTGTTGTGCTATGAGACACAACTACCATATTGTTTTTCCTTGTAGATGTGAAGCCATTTTTCTACTCTTCTATGTTATCTAGTAAATGGATGACCTGTTTAAGATGACTGCTTTATGGTGTTACACAAAACAGGCTTATTGATTTTAAAAAACAGAAAATATAAATTATACAAAGCGTGATTTAGCAGATTTAGCTTTCGATGCAAAGTTTCGGTGTCACACAGCTGAATGTCTTTAAAATGAAATTATTACAACATTTGTAAGGGTGGACAAGGTCGTATATAAATAAAACGTTAGTGGCACTATTATTATTATTATTATTATTATTATTATTATTATTAAAGCAGCTAATAGCTGTAGACCACCTTGAAATGAGTGCAGACCATGGCATCCGACACAATTTCTTCCTCAAAATGTTTATAAATATATGCATTAGCATGTGTTGTACTATGCCATGTCTGTAATTTTGATATGTTACATTTTCTTAGAAATTTGCACTATAATATATACAATTTTCTTGCATATGTGTGTGTTCTTAAGTAGAACCAATAATTCAAACAAAATGACTGATAATTCAGGAACCAGTCCAGTCACAGTTACAGCTCAGCCAGCATGGAGCCACAACCACAGTTTGATTGCCAGGCCAGCATGAAGCAATCAGATACAGCACCTGGTTACAGCTAGGGTAAGCAACCTTGCTCTCTATAAACATAAGACATTTTCATCTATTTTCATCACCATTTTTCATCTCGTAAATTGAATGCATGGTGCAGCTGGAGTGAAATGTGGGTTATTTGTGCAAATACCATATTGTTATGTCAGGACAAATCTAACACAAGTGCTTACCACAGAGGGACAAAAACTAGCTGCTCACAAAAATTAATGAATATTTCAAAATGAAATATCCCATAATGAAATATTCCCTGTTTTTGTGAGCAGTATAGTATTAGTAAATTAGCTTAATTGACCAATGTGCAAAAACTCCAAATATTGGTCCTACTTGCTGTCTTTTATCCCTTTTTTCAGTCATATAAAGTTTCTACACAAAATTTATTAGCATTTCACTCAGAATCTAGTTTATTGTTAATTAGTTTATTATTAGTTTATTAGACCTCTTCCAGCCTGAGGAACTAATTTATTTTTGTGATGCTCAGCCTCAGCATATGACTGGGCAGAAGTTGCAGCCTAAAAGGTCTGAATTATATTGGCAATTTGAATCCACTCTGGGATTTTGGACACTTTTTTAAACTAGATGCTACACTTAAGGACAACTATAACATTTTTTGCCATTGTACTCCACAAAGTGGAGACACAGAATCCAGATTACACAGGGTGCTTACAGTTCGCACCACTAGAGAACATACTTCAGGATTTCTGACATTGAATGAGGGTTAATGAGGGTTGTGAAGTTTACTGTTTTATGTAGCATCTTGTTCCTGGAGGAACATTGTTTCATTTCACTGTATACAGTACACCACTATACAATAAACAATAAAATGACAATGACAATAAAACCACTTGAACTTGAATCATGACTTGCAGCATAGTACTTTGTGAACAGCTATACTGAGAATGAGCAGGCACCCAGTATGCCTCTATTTATTCTATTGTATTTCATATCTACATGTATTCCTGTCTTGATTAGGATAGGTGTAATTGAGTGTGTTTGGCCTATGAGGTAAAGCAGTCTAATCTGTATCATGGCAACCTCAAACTATCCTAGCGTCTCTCATAATCTTTACAAAGCTTTACTTTAAGCTCAACAGCTCTGTATCTTACGTTGTAGAGAGCAAGAGAGACTGATTTGCTTTGACCCAGGACAGTGTGAACTTAACAGTGTGAACTCTTGGCAGTTTATTATCTATTTTATTTCTTAGCTAGAATTATTCCTGATCAATCTATTTTTATTGTGCTGTATTTTGAATCACTTAATTTTTTTTCTTCCTGTTACCTGTGGACTTAGAGTCTGTTAATGCTGTGCTGTTAATCGATGTTTAGAAAGTTTATGGGTTACAAACTTAGTATGTTTTTTATTAGCCATTGGCAAATAATTTGTTATAATTTACTTTTATTACATTTTACAGCCGTTTTCCCACTTTAATGTCACAGGTGTCTATTTATTGTGACTTTCTGTTGACTTTCCATCGAACCTATGCCAAGAAGGCTACTATACTATAGGCTGACTCACCTGTGCCCACATCTTAAATCTGCAACCCACAACCTTACTCAAAGCTAAGTACATTTCGTTAATTAATTATATTAAGTAACATGGCTTCAGCTGTGCTTATTCTCTGTGCTGAGTGTGGCATATTTAGCTATTCTTTTTCCGCCATTAAAATTTATATTTTTTTATTTTATAAATGTAATCTTTATTTATAAATGTGTAAATTATATTTTTGGTAGTGGAGGCTTGTAGCTAGTCTGATGAAGAAGATTGTAGTGTTGGCACAACTCTATTTAGCAACACGTGAATCTAGCTACCCCTTTAGGGACACCAGCAATTCAAATATATCAGGCTAAAATATATAATAGAAGCCAGAGTGCTGGACATAATAGGGAGCCTCAGTGAGCTTCAGACTCATAGAGTATGTGTGCTCTGTAGTGTGCTCTGGGCCCATCTTAATGCATAACCTGTCTACAGCAGGTTAGATGACATCAAGAGGTTGCATACATCCAGCAGATGCATTTTGCTACGTATGAGACAAGAGCGTAAAAGTACTCTGTCAAAGCATCTGTTAAGATGTGTGAGGCCTACAAAGCATACTTCGGCATGCCTGTTGGTGACCAAGACAAACCATGGGCTCCTCATTTCA
>JAUZST010004161.1:0-16532 GCA_034779995.1 Parotocinclus haroldoi
TTAGTAATAAAATAAGTAACAAAATAGATTTTAAAATCAGTCCTCAGTGGGAGGTCCTTGGAGGCACATCGTCTCTTAGTGACTGAATGATGGAGGGAGTCACTGCACTCTGGTTGGACTGGGTTCTGTTAATGAAACCAGTAGAGTGATGCTTAGGTAGAGGAACGTCCGAGTGTGTGGTGCTGGAACTGGTACCGGAACGTCTCTTCGGGGAGAAAAGACAAAATGTAGTTACTTATGGGTTAGGAGTAAAGAGTCTATTATCAATCACTGGTGCCCCGTGCAGCATGAAGCCCCAGCAGCACTAACTATAGCTGCATAGCTAAAGGGACGTATGTTGTGGTATCATAACCATAGGTTCCCTTCCCAAATAATTCCTGCACACAGCATTCTTGTAATTTCTTATTTAACAGTGTGATGTGTTTTCTCCTGGCTCTTGGGTTTGACCAAAATGATTACTATTATATTTAAATGTTGATTAAGCAATTATGATTGTGTGCTGTGGACCAGTAAGAGCCTAATGCCGATGCTGTGTTGCCAGCTTGGTGACTATTCTACTGAGTTAGTAAAAACAAAAAAACAAGTTATGGCAAATCGAATGACTTTTTTTTTTTTTAATACAAATCAGTGCCATGAACGAGAGGCTCTCTCTGCTTCTCCTTTGTGCCGGGAGACGGAGCAGCAGATACACTGCATACCACATGGCAGCTGACAAAGACATGAATAACTACAGAGTTTATCTCACTTTTGTGAATTTCAGTACATTAATCAATATATACATACTGTTGTTCTCATGAAATATGCACATAAATCATTTGGTTTATTCTGTTGATAATAACAGAAACCCAACTGGCACATAAGCAACTTTCACTATTGAAATATGGTTGGGAAAATGCCATTTGTTGTTTCAGCATTGCAACCACAAATGATTTCATGGTAAATGGTTACAAAATTGCTAAATCAATGTTAAGATGTTTATCTTGAATCAAACCTCTTCAATATCGGTACATGTGTTTGAAAATGTATCGTATAATTGTTAAATTATTAGCATTGTATTCTATTTTGGTTATAAGACAACTTCAAAAATCGAAGGTTATTTGTTAAAAACCAGAGCATGCGTCATCATTTTTCAAGCAGGCTGATGTCTGGGTTGGGTGGTTGAAATGTTATAAAGTTAAATTAAACCGCTGTGTGGTATTATCACTTCCTTCACTAAATAGAGGTGCCACTGATGCCAGTCTCCATTAGGGCTAATCAATCTGTTTTATGCTATTTACAGAGAGATTTGCGAGGTTCATCAAAAATCATGTCTTTTTTGCCACTTCAGTTTTTAGCCATCAACGCTCAAATCATCATAAATTCTACTTAATAAAATTTGAATATATATGCATTTGTTCAGCGAAATGACTACAGTTTCAGAGCAACACGACTTCCTTTGTAGTGGCTCCTGTAGACAATTGTATGACAATCCCTGTAAAATTAAAATCGATCATATTATGTGCAGATTAGCTTTTGCCGTTCTCTGTTAGTAACAGATAATGTATATTGATTAATATGGATCTGCACATTGAATACAAAACATTTACCATCATCACTAAAAAGGTATGTTTAGCACTTCACACAGTTGCTGGATGCAGAAAAAGCATGAAGGTCTCCTGCTAGGAACAACGTTCTCCTGCTAGACTCAATACAACCCCCCACCACCACCACCACCACCAGTGCTGAGGGACCCACTTGGCAGTTGAATCATGCACTTTGCAAATGTTTGAAAGTCACCTTAGATGTCAGATATTTGGTATGCTGAAATGTAAAAGTCAAAGATAGCCTTTTGGTAGAAGCATGTGATGAGAACCGGTTGCGTTCTAGCAAACCTGATCAGCATGCTTGAGTGGTGTTACAGTGGGGATCGAAAGTTTGTGAACTTTCTTAGTTTCTGCATAAATAGGACCTAAAACACCACACGTGTTTTCAATCAATGGGATGACAATCGGGTATCAGTGGGCAGCCTTTTTTATTTACAGAACTGGGATCTATTAAAGTCTGCTCTTGACAAAACACGTTTGTGGAAGTGCATCATAGCATGAACAAAGGAGATTTCTGAGGACCTCAAATAAATAGTTGTTGATGCAGACAGATTGTGTACAAATGGAGGAAATTCAAGGCCATTGTTACCCTCCCCAGGAGTGGTCGCCCAACAAAGATCACTCCAAAAGAAAGGCGTGTAATAGCTGGCGAGGTCACAAAGGACCCCGGGGTAACATCAAAGCAACTGAAGGCCTCTTTCACATTGGCTAATGTGAGTGTTCATTGTGTTCATCAGGAGAACGTTGAACAACAATAGTGCGCATGGCAGGGTTGCAAGGAGAAAACCACTGTTCTCCGAAAAGAACATTGCTGCTTGTCTGAAATTTGCTATAGATTGGAAAAATATTTTGTAGATGAAGAGTCCAAAAAAAGCCGTCAAGGCTTGCCATCATTGATGGAACAGTGAATTCTGAATTATATTAGAGAATTCTAAAAGAAACTGTCAGGACATCTGCCCATGAACTAAATCTCAAGAGAAGGTGAGTCATGCAGCAAGATAAAGACCCTCAGCACACAAGTCGTTCTAGCAAAGAATGGTTAGAGAAGAATAAAGGAAATGTTTTGGAATGGCCAAGTCAAAGTCCTGACCTTAATCCCATCTAAATGCTGTGGAAGGGCCTGAAGCGAGCAGCTAATGTGAGGACCAACATTCCAGAGTTGGCTGTTCTGTACGATGGAATGGGCTAAAATTCCTCCAAGTTGGTGTGCAGGACTGATCAACAGTTACCAGAAACGTTTAGTTGCAGTTATTGCTGCACAGGAAGGTCACACCAGATACTGAAAGCAAAGGTTCACATACTTTTTCCACTCACAAATATATAATATTGGATCATTTTCCTCAATAATTAAACGACCGAGTATAATCTTTTTGTCTTATTTGTTTAAGTGGGTTCTTTTCATCTACTTTTAGGGCTTGTGTGAAAATCTGAATATTTAGGTATTTATGCAGAAATATAGACAATTCTAAAGGGTTCACAACTTTCCGAGCACCGCTATACATCCTAGTCTAACATTAATATGTGACAACAAAAAGGGAAAAATGCAGACACAATTTAAAATCAATAGCAACAATGATCAATGACAACAGCCAAACACACTGGCACAATAAAAGATGAAGCACAATAGTAAGTTAATGTGAGCCAAAGCAAAACGATGTCCAGAGTTAGGCGTGTGTGTCAAAGCAAGCCAGTGAGCTAAATGGGTATCAAAACAAACATGTAGCTAAGATTCAAGCTAATCACTTATGCAGGCTCCGTAACAAGGGATCAGTGCAAGTCACATCAGTGATTTTAGACATGCTCAGGCTCATGTGACGACCACATCAACCTAAACAATCCATGGTGTTGGTAGTAACACCCCCTCTTAAGAGAAGCCCACTGAAGAGGGTTCACACAGCCAATGTGAAGATTAGGCTTGGTGTGAGATCGAAAATGATCATTTTTTTCATTGTTTATATGTGACGCACATGTTTTATGCCTCCCATCTGGTATAGGAAGTTCCTCTGTCTTGGTTGAAATGAATGTGAAACAGCTTTCCTGCACTACTGCTGTTCCGTCTCCTTTGTCTAACACTGAGCGAACATAATCAGAGACTGGTTGGTTATGCAAAGCTGGAGCAGGTGACAGCCACTGTTTCTGGAGTGCCTTAAGGGGCCCTCAAAATGAATGTCCAAATACAAGCTCTGACAGACTTCTGCAATGCAATCCCAAACAGCGAACAGCACGACGAATACTTTCTCATGCCAATCCTTACGGTACGTACGACAAATGCTTTTGAGCATCTCATGGAAGCGTTCCTGTGAGGCAGGGTGGTAAGCACTGGAAACGGTCATAGGCAAAAGACCAAGGCCAAGTCAACCTCAGAAACCTTTGTGGAGGGTAACCACTTCGTAATTGATACTATATTTGGTATAAAGCAAGCCACAGAATGCTGCTAGTGTGAATACGTCTGGTTTACCCACAGCAGACTAGAGAAACAGAGCCGTGAGAGTCCTCTTTCTAAGTTGAAATGAGGTTCTCATGGTTCAAGGGTGAAGAAGAATTGGCCTTGTTACTCCAGGAGCTTTTTGCTTCCAGGCAGTCTATTTCATCCTTCACAGCTTCAGTTTCATTCAGTCATCTGCACACAAGAAGGAATCAGGTGGATTGACCACTTCCTTTAATTTATTTTGCGCATGTCATCACACACCAGGATACTGCTGCTCTAGGAAGTCTTTACTAACAGCAATGAAATCGATCACAACCTATAGATTTAAAGTGGCTACCACCTAGGCAGTTACAAACACTGACTGGAATTGTGAGCAAATTGTGATTTATTTTTTTTATGAAACTAGACAACAGTTTTTTTTTTTGTCCTATTTAGCCTAGCATGCAAATCAAAAGGCTTCCCCAGCCACCCCAACAATGACAGAGGTTATTTAAACATAGTAGATTCAGCCAGTAAATATTTACTTAAGATTTCCTTGATTGATTCATTATCTTCCGCTTAATCCACATGGGGTCGCAGGCCAGACGGCGCCCACACGGCAACCCTAGATGGGACGCCAATCCATCGTAGGGCGCACACTCAGCCATACACACAGTCACACACTAAGGGCCACTTTAGAGACACCAATTAACCAAACACGCATGTCATTAGACTGTGGGAGGAAACCAGAGTACCCAGAGTATACCGACGCAGACACGGGCTGCTCCACCCTGGGGTTGAACCTGGAACCTTCTTGCTGTGAGGCAGCGGTGCTACCCACCGATCCACCATGCTGCCACCTTTACGATTTCTCAAATAGAAAAACAGAAAAGTAAAAGCTGCTAAGCACCAGACAAAGCACCACAGTCTTCACCAAATAATAATTGAATCACTGATCTAGTGTGAGAGAAGAACAACATTTCTGGATTTTGCCCAAATATTTCCTGTACGCTGTGCGACTAGTTATGCATATGGCGATGTGCTTTAAAACTGGAAAATAAGCATTAAGTTCATTCTCTCTAAGCACTGCAACTAAAGCACGGTGATGTCTATAATCAAAAATTGGTCCTAGTGAGGTCTGATCTGGAGCGAGTGGTGATTCAGGCATGCTAGGCCTGCCAATACTTGTGGAGGCAGAGTATGAGACTTAAGAACAGGAAAATGGCAAAGGGTAATAAAGAAAAACAAAAATAATCTTCATCACACACAACACTGAAGATCAACCACAATGTACGATATTAGGCTTGTTCACCTCTTTCTGTGTGCTTTGCAGAAAATAGAAAAAAGCTTAGCTCTGCTTCTAAAATCTGGCTCAGCAACATTTTGCCTTTGTGAAACATTCCGTATAGCCCATGTAGCCTTCCAACAATGAATTCTGTATAATTGCACGAGGTATTTTAACAGATAAACAGTTTTTCAGGACATTACAAACATGAACATCTGAGGTCAGTTTTTATTTACTCAGTTCATTAACTGTGAGGAAAATAGAATTACAGTTACAATGAAACTATTTATTCATTTACTTTTATACCCATATAATTAGTTTCAGGGTCCTGGGGATTCAGACTAACTGGCAGTGCGGAGCAGGAACCAACACTAGACGTCACTTTCACGGTCACTACGTCACTTTACCTACACTATGCCACTCTATTTACACCAGGACACTTTGTATTCTGCAATCTTGATGCTGCTCTTATTTATTTGTGAAATTTACCATTTATTGTCTACTTAAGTTAGTGGTTGCAACTGGGATCGTGTGATCTATATTTCGTTCCACCTCATTTACCACATATGATTTGAATGACAATAAACCCTCCTTGAATCCTTGATGCCATCCACTGCAGGGCACGTCAGCACACGCACACTCACTTACACATTGTAGATCCTTTAGACCCGTCAGGTGACCTACTGCAGTAGGGAAATCGGCTGAAACCCACACAGACAAGGGGAAAACATGCACTCCACACAGGTGGAGATCAGTTCAGGAATATAACCTCGGATCTCTGAGGCTTTGAGGTCACAGGACACTACTCACTGCCCTACTTAGCAGCATATGGTAATTAAGTCTAAGCAAACTGTATGGCAAATGTGTGACGAGTGTGGTGTGTGTGAATTCTTAATTTGTGCCAGTGTTACTAAAGTTCAATAATATAACATTTTGATGTGACTTTTCCTCTTATAGAAATGACACCAGAAAAGGCAGTTTTTACAGTGCTGGTACTTAGTGGTCAAGACAGAAACTTCTGCGGAATTAATGTTCAACCTACTTTTAGCGCTGCTGACTAGAATGTCTTAATTTATGGCGAAATCACGCTCACATAGTAAATGTGTGTCCTGTAGGTCTGGGGCACCAACATTTAAAACATGTCTCCTGAAAAGTCCCTTTTATTTTAAAGAACTCTTAGAAAAGCTCTTTTTGAAGCAGTAAATTTGCATCTATGCATGTTTTGCAAAGGTTCTGTACATCATCTAAAAGTTCTATTATTGATAAGCCTGAACGGTACAGGGGCAAAAAAAAAGAAATATTTGCATCACACAGGTATATTTCAATAGAGAGTGTGATTTAGTTTTATTTATATACAATTTACTCATTCTATGTACAGCTTTTGAAGAGAAACTGATCATAATAGGTGGTGATGAACATTCGTCTTCTTTAAAACATAATAACACCAATAAGAACAATTGCAGATTAAAATAATAACTGAAAATAATTGTTCGTACGTCATGATGCCCAGTAGTGGCACATTAATATAAATCTAAATCTCCATCTGCAACATTGTTTCATGAGATTAGTGATATTGCCGAAGTGTTTTCTGAAAGTATTTGGCATAATAAGATTTTATTCAGGAGAAGTGCAGACTTCAGCACTGCACACACTTTCTGAGGTCAACAGATGATGAATCATGCAACTGAACAGATACAAATGGAATCAGTGTGTTGTTATGAATGGAAATTATTTGATCAGCTGTTTAGTGGCAGATGCTGGGGTACCTTTTCTCAACGATCCACAGATGGATATTGGATTCTTCGCAATCTGATTCCATTACGCAACATTGGACAGTTTATTGATTTCATCGTGGGAAGTTAGTGAAGTGAAATGCGTTCCTATGTTGATGGAATTGTGTCACACCAGCGCCGTTGGCTTAAACGGCGGCAAAGATATTTCAAAATAAAAGAAGCCAAGCCAAGAAAGTGCTGCAATCTGGCAGAGACATTGCTGGGGAAACCTTTCTGTGTGAGGTTGAGCATTATCCTGCTGAGAAACAAACCTGAGTGGTTTCCTCCTCCAGAGGAGGCAAGAAGACGGCAAAAAAATCCCCAAAATCCCAGCTCACCATAAATCTCTTTGACTGTGAACCCCCAGCTCTGCTGTGCATTGTATCCCATACTGAAATATTCCTGAATTTTTATGAGCAGTGCATCATGTAAATAAGCAATTTGTGTTGCTTAATGTGCACGCCACAAAAGGTGACACCGATGACAATGAATCATGAATTATGATGATAATCAATAATGAATGAATGAATCAGGAAGTACCCTAATTACTGGTGTTTCAGTACTACGAAGGGGCCTGAATCCTCACTGAAGTGTTTTGTAAATACCGTTATACATCTTTAGCGGTAACTACAGAGCTGCTGATGGACAGATTTTTCTAAGATTTTAGAGAGGAAAGGTGGATTTGAAAAGGTTTTATAATTAGACAGTAGACAGGGGGCAAGATTGGCTTTTATAAATCAGTGGTTACATTGCAGCACATTTTAGGGATTTTGGCATATAACCAAAGGTAATGGATGGATTTCAAATAATAAGTAGTGGTTCTAGAGCACTCTGTATTAATTCATTGAGTAAATATATAGGGATTGGATCTAATAAGCATGTTGTTGACTTAGATGAGCTTTCTGTGATGTTTTAGTTAATCCGGAGACTGTATTAAATAGAATTCTAGGATTACTATCATTTTTTTCTATGAGTGAGAAGAAATATATGCAGCTTGTAGTTGTTTTCGAGCCTCTTTATTTTCTGCCATGCTAAGCCATCTTAAATACCTCCAATATACCTCCAATGTCGATCAACATGCTGATGAAAAGTCACAGCAAAAATTGGGAAACGTGGAAAAGGTTATCAAATTGAGCTATAACGAAGATGAATCCAGATGACGGGAACCTGGTGATTCAACAAATGCCTTATGTCGGTAGGCCCGTAAACTTTCCAAATACTGATTAATGGAAGAAAATAGAATCCACCAGTAACGAGAAGAAAAACAATTAAGAGATTTAAAATACTGCGCTATAAAAAACAGATCTGGAATAATAAAAGTTAAGAAATAAAACATCCGTGAGCTACAAACTGATAAGAGCTAATCGGAGCACACCTGTAACCAGATACTTTTGACTGAGACATAAATGCTTGGCAAGTTTTCCAGTAGTTTGACGTTTCTATCTGGGTGCGTTTTAAAAAATAAAAATAACGTTTTTTAATGACTGTAATTCAAAGCCTCTTGCCTCATATTGTGCTCAGTCAGCATTCTCACAATGTTATGCACAACAACTTCTAGTAGGTTGGTCACTTTTTTTTTTGTTCTCACTGTGTAAACTGTAACACCTCACATGGATTCCCACAATGGTACTGTGGTAACTGACGGTTTCATTATTTCCTCTATGATCTGTCTCTGTATTGGGATGTGACTGTGGTAGCCTATTGGTTAAGGTACTGGACTCTGGACCTGATGGTCCAGGGTTTAAATCCCACCTCTGCCGGGCTGCCACAGTTGTGTCCTTAGGCAAGGCCCTTAACCCACCATTGCTTGGATCGTAAGACTGTATGAATTGTATGTCGCTCTGGATAAGGGCGTCTGCTAAATAATGTAAGTGTCCTTACCTGTTCGCAAAAGCCCTTTAACACAAATTAGTTTTTATTGTAATTGTTGCTTTATTTAGAATTATATAACCACGTTATGTTGGATGAAAGTGATGTACCCTGCTTTTAATCCTCTCGTTTCAAACTCCATGCTTTGAAGAGCCCTGTCCATGAACTGAACAATTAAACAGCGCACATGGATGGAACAAAGAAAGGACTTATTCTCGTATCTCAACGATGGCAGGCTTTAATCGGAACTGCTAAACTGCAAGAGAGTTGTGATCTAATTATACCCAGCAGCCTGTATTCCGAAAGACAGGTAGCTCTTTTTTCATTAAGAAAGCAAAGACAGCAGATACATCATGTTGACCGGATGCATTAGAAAACGGGTGCCTAACCGGGTGGGGAGTTGGCCGAGAGGCAGAGCCAGCAGGTGATGAATTGGATAGTTTAGTGTGTCATGTGACACTTGATTAGGTTCTTGCTAAAAATGCAACAGACACTTGCTCAAAGAGTAAGCAAAGCTGCATACTGAGGAAAGGCAGATATTGTATTAATTGGTTATTAATTACCATTACAACAGGCTGACTTATTGTTAAATTATGTTTGGCCAAATGAAACACTAATTAGAACATATATTAATATTTTAATATCAAGACTTAATAAGGTGCATGGCCAAACTTTTCCTACAAAATAACTTTAAACCTTTGCTAGAAAGTGGGCTATACTCTGCAGTACATGCTTTAAATGTAGTCATGTTTTAATTATTTTAAAATTACAAATACCTGCCTATGACCGGCACATAATTGGTTATATGAGACTGATTGGCCGATCAGTGTATTTTATTAAAGCTACTACTATAAACATGTTAAATTGGTAACTTAGTTTAACTTTAAAGATAACATATGGGCTGCCCAAGGATGTTGTTTCTATTTCTAAATCTATTTCTTTTTCTTTTCCACTGTCACCATAGACTTGCTCAGTTATGGCTGTAGGCCCAAATAATTGTAAATCTGATTTAAGATAATTCTCCAATGTAAAAAGAGCTACATCAATAAATTGACGTGATCTACAAACGACTCATGGAACGCACTCATTTTCTAGAATCCTTGAATCCCATTCAGGGTCAAATAGGGTGTATCCTAACTGGAGTGGTGGTGGTGTGTCACTGTGGGTTGGGCTGGTATGAATCGACCAGACACAGCAATGATGCTCGAGTTTTTAAACACCTTAGTGTAAATGCTGGACTGAAAATACAGTGCAGATAACAAACTCTGTGTTACTAACCCACTAGCACCACATCAGTCTTACTGCAGTCCTGAGAATAATCGAGCACCTAAATAGTACCTGACTCAGTAGGAGTCTTAATCAACATTGACTTCATAAAATGTAGCTGGAGAACTACACAAAATAAAGATGATGCATAGATGGATAGATCAATTAAAGTCCCGAGTTGTGCTGTCTGACCGTATGGAGAAATTACCTGCAAAAGCATTCTTTCCTGCTGCATTGCAGGAACAGCCTACTACTCCTCTGTCCCTGTAGTGTTTTATGGAGTGGATGAGAGGGATTCTGACATCAACCTTATGCCTTTCCACACCTGTTTTACCCTGCCCTACCGAAGATTGCTTCCCATCCGTTAGTCCTCCTTACTCTCTCAGATTCTCAGCTTCAGTTCCCTCTGCAAATCATCCAAACAACTGGCTAAAAGTCCTGCTTCTTCTTGTTTAACAAGGGTTTTAAGTGACCAGTGACCCACAGATTGTTGTTTGCTAAACAACATACAGTTCCACAAGGCATAGCAATGTCAACACAGTCTATTATATAATATGTGACATTAAATGCTTTCAACACGGGGGTCACAAAAACATCTCACTTTGTTATATCAAAGCAGCTCTTCAGGACACTCACAGCCTCAACAGACCACTTTGGACAACCAGGTTGCCTCAGTACATGTGGTTCATACAGATTCATCTAATGGGAGTGTAGTAGATCTATATGTCTCCTTCACAGTAGCATATTGAGGACTGTGGTAGCCTAGTGGATAAGATGCTGGACTATGAAACAGAAGGTTCAAGGTTCAAACCCCACCTCTCCCAATTTGCCACTGTTGGGTCCTTGAGCAAGGCCCTTAACCCACAAATGTTTGAAATATAAGACTGTATAAATTGTAAAGTTAAGTCATTTTATATTACAAAGCGGCTACGTGGATGTAGTTACTGAAGTCAGATATTATTGAAATAGAAAATAAAACCGTTATTATAAATATTGTAAATTCACCTTCGCTATTATATGTTCATGTAAGCTTCATAAATTGTATCTAATTAATTGCCCTCAAATGCTATTGTGAATACATGGATCATCCCCAATCAATGCCTCCATATCTCCTTTAATCGCCTGCCAATTGCCCTGAAAGAATATTATTTTGAATATCATTCCTGTAATATACTGTATATTATATAGTAATACACATGACCTGCTGTGCCACCTCATTGCTAGCAGAGGGTAGCAGATGCATGCAAGCTCAAGCACTGCTACTCTCATGAGGATTACATTCCAAAGTATGCACTAAAAGGCAATCAGCACTGATGAGAGGTGGTATCACAGTTATTCAGGAACATCAAACACTAGCAACCAAAAAACAGTACTACTCCTAGAGTCACAGACATGTTGTTTAGACAAGGACTGAGGAATAGACTAAAGGAAGTGCACAAGTTGGGGATTGAAGTATTTTGAAATAACATTATAAAACAAGAATATTGAGGTTGAAATCACATATCACGCAAGGACTCACTGGATGTGAAGTCCCTGACCCAGATGAAATGTATCCACAGGTTACAAATAACACGTACAAACAATAAAAACAAAAAGCAATACTACCTTAGAAATCTCCTGTCATTGGACAAGAGGTCAGAAAAACTGGTTGTGTATTTCACAAATCACTGCTCACATACCATTGTAAACAATTAGTAGATTATGGCTTTTTGTTTGAACAAATAACAGGGAAATATTCTGAAGTACATAAACAAAAAATAGTGAAGCAGTTGAAGGTCAATTCACAGGATGGAGACAGAGTCCAGGGAACAAAGCAGGACAAACACAAAAACCAGTGCTGCATGAAAGAGCAAAGTAAGCAAGAGCCTAGAAGTCTGGTGTAGGCTTACTGGGGCAGAGAACCAATGTGCAGGATATAACAGAGAACAGAAAGTGGGACAAAGTGCGGGAATGGAATTGGAGACCAATTAATTTAAGGAATATGCAGTGTCCCTTATATGTACGTTGGCTCGTTGTAGACAGAATTAACCCAGGATATTTAATGTTTTGTTCGATCATTTTCATATTTTTTGTTAATAAATCCATTCTTGCATTTCACGCCATGCAATACATTCCAAAAAATGTTGTGACCAGTTTCGTTGTGTTAACCGATCACTTTCTTATGACCACCTCCTTGTGTCACATTTATTGGATCAGCCGGCTCCTTTTGGTTGGGCATTTGTTTAGGTAGCTATTCATGTTTTTTGGTCGTTGTATTTAGCTCCTGTGTCCAATTGTATTGTGTTTTTTTTTCTCTGTTAGTTCTGGGGTTATTTGTTCTGTTGGGACCATCAGTGGCATCTTAACAGGAACGCTCAACCTTCTATTTAATAGACCTATACTAGTACACGGAACAATAGAAATCCACAAGTCCTCCTGCTCTAACAGCTTCACTATCAACAAAAATTGCTTTACTGCATTTTATTCTTCGTCCTGTTTTCCAACTGTTATTCTTCATTACCAGTATTCGCTGTATATTTCATATCTCTCCAGATAGAAGTACTGTCTATTCAGTGACTCTCAGATTTAGTAGTTTCAGCAATGGCAGGCTGATGTCACCAACTTAAGTCAACAAATTTAAGAAAAGAAGCAGCTGCATATGCTTAAAGACAGCATTGTTGCGTATTTATCACAGTGGCATTCAGCATACTCTCAGGCAGCAAAGCATGTGAATAAATGAGTCTTTTGTCATTTTAATTCTAAATATTATGACAAGTTGACGGTAAGGTTGTGACAAGCTAGGCGTAGATGGCGTGTCACAACCCACTGATTTAAACCATTAGTGGTGTATAAGCTGGAGTCTGAATAGTATGTGATGTACACAGTTATATAACGTTTCCTCACAGCCTCCATGCTGTCTTAAACTGACAAAAGCTTATAGTGGATGCACAGTTAAGTGCTGGTCTGAGCAAGTGCATTGTTTCTTATAATGAGGTCTCTAGCCTCTTTCCTGCATGCTGCACTCATTTTCTCCCAGAAGTAATCTAGACTCTGCCTTTAAGTGCTTTTGCTTTGCTTTCTTGCTTTTAGGACCAGCTGATTCATTAGCTGTTTTGGAGCCTTTATTATTTAAAGGGCAGATTGCCTCACACTGATAAAGCCTAGTATCATCGAGTCATGATTAATAAGAGGACAACACCTGAATTTATGGCCAACCGACTAAGCTTTATAGTTGACATCTTTTTGCAAGTCAAATCTATTTGTCCTCTATTCCCTACACACTTATTACAGCACTTAAAAATGTGTATTTTCTCTGGCAGGCTTGCCTCTATTAGCCAAGCAAAGCATTCCTTTATGAGACCATTAAACAAGCACATGCAATCCAAAATGCTCATTAGAACTTAACCTTGTAAGTCCTAAAGTAGCGTTTTTATTATTCAGCCTGGAGAAATGCTCCCAGTCAGCAATCCCTCGCCCCCTTCCATTCTCTTTTTTTATGAGCCAGTACAATCAATAAAGAATCGTGTGGGAGTGCTTCATCCCATTCTGAACACAATTTGTGTCAGAAATGTGTACTGGTCTGCAGTGGTATATTGACTTAAAAGACAGGAAGGGGTGTTTTGAGTTAGAGTGAGGGTGGGAGTATATGAATGGGATAGTAAGTTTATGGGACATTATGGGGACGCCATAATGCAGAGGCAATTTTCCGACTTATAATTACACGCACATGCAAATGAACCCATGCTAAGACATGCAAGATCAGTGAAACACAAATGAGTGTAAATCAACTAGCATACCAACATCCACAATACAGCATACGCTGGTCCTTGCTTTTAAAAAATAAACACCAAATGAGCAATTCCAAATTACAAAATATTTTTGGTTAATTATGGTCATCATGTCCATGCCAATGTAGCAATTTTATGTGTTTGCTAACTCTATGCTCAAAACTCAGGTCTGTCATATAAAGCAACAGTAATGGGAGAAACAATATACAAATAAAATAGTTACCTGATATTGCCAAATATTCATTATAAATGGTCAAATATGTATTACAACAAGCAAATGGCACCTATTCAGTGGAATGACTCAAAAGTCATCTGCACTCAGTACCCCACAATGTGAAAAAAAGCTAAGAAGAAACAGTATATTGAAAAATAACAGCTTAAATATTGTATTCAAATAGGTATTCAGAACCTTTACTCAGTACTGAGTGGAAGCGCCTCAGGCAGAGATTACAACCTCCAGTCTTCTTGGGTATGATGCCACAAAGTTTGCACACATGGATTTGGGGATTTTCTGGTTTTCCTCTCTGCAGATCTCCAAGCTCTGTAAAGTTGGATTACTCCAGGGATGTTCATTAGGGGTCAAGTAAAAGCTCTGGTTGGACCGCTCATGGACGTTCTTAGTTGTCCCTAAGCCCCTTCTGGGGTTCTTGGTTTTGTACTTAGGGTCATTGTCTTGTTGAAAGGTGAACCGTTGGCCCAGTCTCTAGTTTTCTGGATTAGGTTTTCATCCAAATTATTTCTCTACTTTGCTCCATTAAGATTTTCATCAACCCTGATCAGTCTCTCTGCCCCAGCCACTGAAAAACCTCCTCACAGCATGATGCTGCCACCACCATTTTTCACTATAGGGATGGTATTGGGCAGGTGATGAGTAGTGCCATGTTTCTTCCTGACATGACATTTAGAATTGATTACAAAATGTTCAATCTTGTTTTCATCAGACCATCTTGTTTCTTACAGTCCAATAGTCATTTAAGTGTTTTTCTTGCAAACGCCAGGTGGGCCTTCATGTGACTTTTGCTGAAGAGAGGCTTCTGTCAGGCCACTCTGCCATAAAGCCCAGATTGGTGGAGCGCTTCAATGGTGGTTGACCTGGAAGTTTCTCCCATCTGCACTCACTGGGTCCTTGGTCACCTCTCTTACCAAGGCCCTTTTTACCTCATTACTTATTTTATCTTATTGTTTTATTTATTTATTGGGTAGGCAGGTCTATTAAGAGTCCTGGTTGTTCCATCTTTTTCTGTCTATGAAATATGGAGGCCATTATGCGTGTGTGCAGGAAAAATGTGTTTATTTAATTATTGCTTTATAATTTTTTTAACCTTCTCCAGACGTGCTTCCACACAGTCCCATACCTAAGCTCTACATGTAGCTCTTTTTAAAAATATTCTGTTTTCACTTTCTCATTATGGAATATATAATAAACGTTTTTTTTTTTTTTTTCTTTACTATTCTTGCTGGATGTACAGCTCAACAGTCTAGAGTTGACATATTCTGTGCTTTGTGATGTGTCACACATTTTTAATGGGAGACTGGTCTCCAGGTAGGCCGGACTAGTACCTGCACTCTTTTACTATGAAGCCATGCTGTTGTAACATGCAGAATGTGGCTTAGCTTAAGTTTCTTGCTGAAATAAGCAGGGACCTCCCTGAAAAAGACGTTGTTTGGATGGCAAAATTCGTTGCTCCAAAACCTTAATTTAGCTTTCAGCGTTAATGGTGCCCTCACAGACGTGCCCATACTATGGGCAGTACCACACTGCCATACCATCAGAGATGCTGGCTTTTGAACCGGAGGACACGACGTCCATGATTTCCAAAAACAATTTGAATGCATTTTGGTTTGTGTATGCCACAAACCGACTTCACCATACACCGTCCTCCTGTTGGAATGCCTACCTTTCTACACCGTAGCACTTCAAGCTTTCGTAGCACCCAGTACTCCGTCCTGCAGAGACTCTGTGTCGGGTTAGGGGAGGTTGGCGCTCCCAACACTGGTCAGACTGGGCTTACTCATCCTCTGTCCAGTTTGAGCACATGCTTCACAAAACAAATGAAGCCACATATTTTATTGAGCTGTAGCCTATTGCAGTTATATTTACAAAGTATATTTTAGTATTATTTAAAAAAAAATCAAATGACCTTCTTATACAACCCAAATTTTAAGGTAAAACGTTTTTTTATTTCCTTGTTATAGACAAGATAGAGCCATCCTTAGAAATAACTGGTATGCAATGTATTATCTTTTGTATTGTGCATGATTATTTAAAGCTTATGTTTTGTTGTGCTCTAAATTTAATCAGGATTTGTTTTTATAAAAAAGTTTCAGTGGCACAGCTGTCTAATAAGCTAATCTGCCAATGCAGGGAGCTGGCTGGATAAGGTATCTCATGATAATACAACATGTGCGTAAAGGGATGGATATGTATCATGGGATGAATTTCATTCTGGCATGCATCCACCAGTCCTAGACTAGTGACACTGCTATCCTATTGAAGGCAATCATATGACTGTGTTCTCAGAGGATATTTACGTTTTACATTCACGGCATTTAGTCACTTCCAACTCATACAGTCTTACAATC
>JAUZST010004162.1:0-16531 GCA_034779995.1 Parotocinclus haroldoi
TTTTATTATTTATTTATTTATTTATTTATTTTAAAAAAAAAAAATTTTAATCATACACTTAAATATGTTGTATTGACTTGAGACTTGACTTAGACTTGTATTTTTATTAACATCTCTGGTCATAACTTGTGCAAAACACAGATGCTCCTTGTAACCATGTGATTAGAAGACATCTTGCCATTCTGACTGAGGTCGCATATAATAAGAAACTCCAGTAGCTAGAGGTTATGTTGACATACAAAAAGCAGATACAAAAAAGGTGCAAATGATAGAAACCATTTTTCCCTAAATATCGTTTAAATTGGAGAGTCCACAGACTGCAGAAGGACTAGAAGCACAGGGCTGTGGAACCAGTAGACTGGAACATTGAGATCTGGCCTTTTGGGCATGACTTGATCTCAGGAAAGGATGCATCAGATTCCTGGAAGTGTGTAGTTCTGAGCCATGAATGTAAATAATGCGAAGCAGAATATGGACCCATGTTAAAACCCAGGACGTGTTTAAAATTTGAATGATCTCAGAAAAGGAGTTACAAGAAAAGAACTTTAGCAGGTTGTAATCCAGATGGACAGCAGTATTCTGAGTGCTCTGTGGTGGAGCAATGGAATGTGAAGGCAGACCTTCAAGCAAAACAATGTGGTAATAAAGCCTCAATTATGACAGGCTGCATGAGGATCTGAGCAGCTTTTCTCGTCAGAAAACGATGGATTCTTCACTGCATCAGTACCTCATGACACAAATCAAATAGTAATGACCGACTATAAAATCAGAGACTGTTGCTTGTGTTTCATAATTTGTAATTATTATTTTCTTTTGTGATGAAAGCTACCAGATGGAAAGCGTTTTTAGATTCATTTTTCTGGTCTGCTGTTCAGTCTGTTTTTTTCTCTGTAGCAGACAAAGCTTCCACATCTCCCACATCATTTCAGTTGCTTTCTACCTTTTGCTTTCAGTAAAGCCTGCCTTAAGCTTCTGCAGATGTTCTTTACAGCACTGTCTAGATCTAACCTCATGGTTCATCAGAACAGTAGGAGGTTTGTGACTTTCCATCAAACAATGGGGTGGATGGTAAACAGCCAGTAGTAAAACTACTTAGTACTAACTACTTGGATTTGGTGCATTAAGCTGCATTAAGTTGTTTGCCACGAATGGGTTTATAATGGGAGACAGCTTAACGGGGGACTGTGATTTATTTTGTGTGTTTTGTGTGTGACAGTTACTTTGGCTCTGTTAAATATTATAAATAAGTCTTTCACGGAACGAAACCCACTTTCACTGAATGACATATTATTATTAGGGCTGTCAAAGATAATAGGATAAAATGTTATTGCTCTGTTTTTGATGGCAGACAAATTGGTTTTAGCATGCTTCATTTTTTCAATTCTTGACCCTGTGAAGAACCTGTAATTAGGCAATTGTGTATAATTGTGTTTAATATAGTAATTTAGGTTTATATTTAGGTTTATATAGTATTATGTAATTTATATACACTGTGCTCACAAAAATTAGGGGACATTTTATTAGCGGATATTTAATTTCGAAATTTCCCCTAATTTTTGTGAGTAGTATTAAACCTCTTGAGTTCCGATGAAATCAACTTACGATGGAATTGTCAGAAAATGTTCCCGTCGTAAATTATGGACTACCTGTATTAGCCAATGAAGAATAGAGCTTTGGAACTTTATTTGGAAAAATAAATCACACGAAAAAATAACACCCTATGCCACATGGCACATGAGGAAACAGTTGCACATACGTGTGTATATATATATATATATAAATATTTTTTAAATATTTGAATTGAAATATTTGCATTAAAAAGTCACTATGAAGAATACACTGGTAATTGTTGATAGTATTTTTGATATTTTTTATTTATAATTATTACTTTAATGTGATTAGACAAATGAGATTAGACTTAAAGACAATTTTATTGAATTACTAAAGACTAATTAAGGCGTTCTGTTTATGTACAGTATCGTTATGTGTATTGCCCAGGAAAAATGACAAATTCTCAATGTGGTTTCTGCTGAATGTGTGCTTATGTATATTATAAGCTTTTCGCCGTAATGTAAAAAAAATCTGGACCATCATTAAAAGGGGACTGTAATAAAAACTGTTCAGACTCTTTTGGAAGGTATCAGAACATATTTAAGTGATTTATTCAAATGTGTCAGTTCTAAAGTGACTGATTTGAATGCCTGTTGGGATAAAAGCATAAACTAGTCTATACTCCTCAATCTTGCTGAGTGCTGGCAGACTGAATGCAGAACTCAAATGCCTCTCTATAGACTTAACATTTTATATAGATAATGCAAATGTTTATCTTCTTGTGTTATAAATGTAAAATTATTAAACATAGTGTAGAGTATTTTGTTATAAACCATGTTCTACATTGTAAAACTGGTAGCATTTTCATATATTAGACATTTTGACTTATTACGTAATGCCGAAAATATACTTAATACTTACTCTGCTTTCCAAAAGCACAAGAAATTTTTAGTGACTATGGCATTGCCAGTTCAATGACCATTTCAGTTAGCGACATGTTTCTCAGAATGTAATGCAGTTGTTAAATGACGCATACCTGCATAGCACTTTTGTGAAGAACCTCGAGAATCTATTGTGCATGCAAATCTCAGGAGATCAGCTTAAGAAATACGAAGCCAGACTGCCTGTCACCAATAAGCATACCATGGTCAAAGTCCCTGAGATCACACTTATTTCCCATCTAATGGCTGATGTGAACATTACCGGAAACTGCAGGGTTCCAACTGTTGCACTATTGCCTAATGTGTACTTTAAAATTCTAATAGTTAGTGCAATAGCAATAGCTACTAGCCACTCTATAACTATCCTAGCCACCATGAGTCTCTGAGGTTAAAACCTATTCAGTTGTATTAACAGAATGAAAATGTCTCCATGTCTCTTACAATCTATGTCTCTTACAATAAGAGATGATCAGAGCATGATTAAATGGCTGTTCTGCCGAGCAGGTAATCAGATTTTGAATAATATTCCACAAAGCCTGGTGGAAATTATATAGCCTACTTTTTTTTCTACCAGCTAAGATTTTGAAATCAGTTTAACTAAAAAAAGTCCTGAAATATCCAACTTGCCATGCTATTTCTGTTCTATTCTATCTGGAAATAACTGATTACATGGTATTATGTGTGCGACAAAGAGGATGGACTGAGGAAATGGCCTGAATTGCAGTAAATCTAGGAATTAAACAGCGAGGGTCAATCAAGCCCAGCTGGCCATGGCTATTTCCAGCTCTAGATTGAGCAAATGATGGAGGAGCTGCGCCTAAAGAGTTAACCTTTGCTAAATCACACACTGTGCTTTAAGGCGAAAATTGCCATCAGCCTTTCCACTCCAGATACGAGCACAGTCTCGCAGGTCCCATTAAAAATAATGCAGAAATGCATCTTTTTGCTAGGGGGTCATGAGATTTGTGAGGCTGTCACAGGTAATATGTATTGCATAAGTACAATACTCCAGGCATCACCTAACACATGCAGTGGTTGTCACCGAGCTGTTATGCACACGCTGTTTCAATTTCATTTGTAACTGGTGAAATGATTGGTCGAATTACATTACAGCCTAATGTCGCCACAGTGAACATAATGTCTTAGAATATAACTAGAACCTGTAAATTGGTTTATCAGCCACCTAGGAAGCCTGACAGCCGAATGAGCATGCTGCTCCGAGTGCATTGAGCATTGCCGTGAAACTCAAGTGGATGCCATGAAAAGTAGGCAGTTGACACTGATGCAGTGACCTGATGTTTATTTGACTCAAGACTATCTCTGCTGAACAAAGGCCTAGGGGAAAAAGTCAATCTGAATTTAGCTGATGTCTGGAGGTCTGATTCTTCCCTTTCGTTTTGGTGGGCTCAGTCTTTGAAATCACAAGACTAACGTAACCTCGAGGCAGAGCTCCAAAAGAAAGTTCTGTTTTTTCAGACATTTCCACTTTCCTACAGCTCTGTCTCTTCAGTTTGCTGGTGTACAGTTTGTACCTTTTCTTGCCAGATTGTTTTATTCATTACAAGTTTATTTTGTGGTAATTCCTGGGCGTCATTTTACTGGGCCGTGTAGGTAGAGCTACAGTGGTGCATGGTAATGTGTAAAACTTTTAGATTATTCTATATTTCTGCAGAAACATGAACAAGCAAAAGTCTTTAGGATTTGCAGTTAATTTAAAGGTGCAATTATTAAATAAACAGCTCTTGTATTTAAGAAATGGTGATTTATCAAAGTGTAATTATCACAACGCATACAGTGCTGAAAAAACACTGATATAATAATCACATATCACGTTGTCTATGATCGAACCAATACTTTCAAACTAAGACCCCATAAGAAATTAGATTTGTCACTCCATAACACTCATTTCCACTCATCTTCGTTTAAATCAGTCTTAGCCTTAGACTTTTCACTTTTCAGAATAAAAGGGATTTATTGGGTCCTCCCCTTTCAGAGAGACTATTCCTGATCAGTCTTATTCAGGGTGTAGAAGAAACTGCCAAATGCTGCTATTGCTAATGCATAAGGGAATCTTACATTAAATACTTGTCCGATTTTCATTTTTTTATACTAAATACATATTTCCTGTATGTCCTGGTTGTATTCTAAAAAAAAAAGAGACAGAGAAATAATTATATATGCTCATTATACCATTGCTAAAACAATGTTTATCTAATATACTGATCACTTAAGACTTGCTCTTTACTGTATTATTATTATTATTATTATTATTGTATTTGTGGAAGTGCATCATGGCTCAACCAATGGACTCACAAGGCTCTTGTTTTGTCACACAATCAGCTCTACAATGTTTAAATGCTAATCCATGGTCAGACAGATCATGTGCAAATGGAGGAATTACCTCATTTAGCAGACGCCCTTATCCAAAGTGACTTGCAATTAGTACAGTCTTTCAATCCAAACAATTGTGGGTTAAGGGTCTTGCTCAGGGACCCAACTGTCGCAAAGGTGGGATTGAACCCTGGATCTACTGGTCCATAGTCCAGTACCTTAACCACTAGGCCACCACAGTCCCACCACAGTTGTCACCCATCCCAGGAGTGATTGACCGACAAAGATCACCTTAGAGTAAGGTGCTTAATAGTCTGGAATTTCATAATGGAGCCCAACAAACAAAATGCTTCTCTCACATTGGCTAATATTAACTTTAAAAACATTCTGAAACTAGATATTTTGTGCAGGTATATGTAGGTGAAGCTGACATAGCGCTTGCACTGCTAAACAGATCAAACTTTTACATTTCCCAAAGTACGTAGGTCCTAATTATTTACATAGTTAATGCAAAGTAAATGTTAAATCTTACAAATAATTAAAATAATAATAATGTCAACCAAAAGTATGAGATAAGCAATATTTGTCAGTAGAATACATTCTAAACCTTTTAAACATTTGACCAACTGTTTACTTTGTATCATCTGGAGTTAAAATATTTGTATTTCCTATTATAATTTGTTTTAATTGTTAAGACCTCTTTTGTTAATTTGGATGGATGTCGATTGGGTGGTGCACTTACCTGTATATATTTTATATTCATCCTATTGTAATTATTCTGAAACTTTTTTATAATGGTTATATGGCAAAATTATATTTACTGTTTACTATTAATTCTGAATCAATAATAATGAGTGTAAGTCTTCTAAGAGGCTTTTCGTTTAAGCTATTAAATATATCTATGTAACCTTATGACCCTTTGTCTTGTTACTTCTGCTGCAATTCAGCAAAGGGCAGATTGTTCTTTTGCGGTTAGATGCATAATGGAAAAAGGATTTGAAATATGGGAACAGGTTATCTTTGGGTAGCATGAGCTCAGTGGAATAAGATATGTCAACATATTTTAGATCAGGCTTGATACATTTTGTGCACCTTGCTTCAGAAACCGTTATTGTGCCTAAGCTTCTTCTCCCTCTCTATTGGTTTCCTGCCTTCCTGTATTCCTAGTCACGTACAGCCTAGTATAAAAGGAGAAGGGCCGACAGGTCTCTTCATCCGCTTGCGTACAACCCTCTTAATGATTTGTATATGAGCAAATCTCAGCAGATAATAAAAAGAGAACTCTCGTCCGATTGCTCCTGTGTCTCTCCTTGGGTTATTCTAAATTTCCACCAAAAGAACCTTTTATTTTCTATTTTATATTCACTTCCTGAACAAAAAAGAAGAAAGATATTATATGCATAATGCACACTATAAAGGCAATGAGTGGACAAGACAAATACACATATGTATGTATAAATATTTTTTTTATTTGTGTTCAACATTACATATGCGTTCATGTGTGGTATTCTTGTGAGCATCGCATGCACCTACTGCATCTGAACTGCATAATACATGTGGCCATAAGAAAGGCAGACCAAAAATATCTGACCAGCAGTATTGTGTTGTCAGAAACCCCCACTGTTAAAAAGGGAAATGGAAAAAGCAAATGGTCTCTAGCTGATTTTAACAAGATGCACCCTTAAGAAAATAATTTGTTTAACCTTGATATGCATGTAGACCTGTTTCCTGACTAATAAAATGCATCACTTGGGCTTTTTCCACTAAACACATTTATGTGGGAGTAAGTTATAGGTCACTGAATGAAACTCATTGCACGATCAGTACACTCTCAATGTGCCTGAGTAAGTGAGGTTTATAATCTGCAGTAGTTTTTTGCATTTTATCTGGACCTTGGCTTGGATTGTGTCATTACCAATGGCTCAGAGGCTCATTCAACAGCGCTGGTGCCATTAGTGAGAACCAATGTAATGGGTTCTGTATCTGTGTGGGAGCAGATCTAAAGTTGTATGTATATGTATGGTGTACTATCTGAATACACTGTTCCATTAGTGCTATGTCCAGGTGCTGTGGGTTATTGTCTGTCTAGACTGACTACCAGTGCGACTCTGACCGACTTTGATCCATCAGTGCATTATCATCTGAGACTGAACAGTGCTTTTATTGCCAGGCTCCTGTTTGTTGATGTGTTGGACCATTATAGGTTGAATCTTTTAAAAGCTGTTTTATTCATGCATGCCAATTTCAATTTTATCACGTGCTTTAATAATCTATGATACATTTATTTCAGCATATAGTTTTTTTATACAAAGGCGTATGTATTTAGGTCACGTAACTTTCTGAAAAAAAAAAAACATGTTAAATGTGGCTTGGTATTACACAGTACCTAATATAATTGCCCACTTAGTTTTTAGTCTAATTATTTACTGATAGTGTAGCTACAGTTGTTCCTGTAATTAAATGTCACGAACTGATAATACATTTATCTAAAGAGGATTCTCTGTTCAGTGCAAGAGCATTTATTTTTACGCATGATCAAGTCAATTAGATAAAGAAAATTGCCTATGTGTATTAACATAATCTAAATATTGATACAAGCCATATAGTGATCGTCCGAAGAGCACTACAAACAAAGAAACCTGAACAACGGTTTATCCCTCTAAGTATTATGGGCAGTATATCTGTCCATCTGTCCATCTATCCATCTGTCCATCTGTCCATCTAGCCATCTGTTCATCCATCCATCTATCCATCCATCTAGGCGTGAAGACATGGTCAAGATGACTTGCTGAAGTTCAAACCCAGCATCATACTGGGAAAGTCCACAGTACACAGTACAGTAACAATTTGACCATAGAATGATTGTTGGTACTAGACAAGCTGGTATGAGTAATTCAGAAACTGCTGGGATTTTCACATTCGGCCTCTAGAAAGACAAATACCCACTTGTCACAGAAAGGGTATGCAAAAGACCATCTCTAAATGCACAGCATGTTAAACCTTGAAACAGATTGGCTACAGAAGCCAAAACAAACCATACAGGGTGCCACTCCTGTCAGCTACAAACAGTCAACTGTGGATAGAGTTTGCATGGGCTCACTAAAATCATACAACAGAAGACTGGAAAAGCATAAGCATGTCTGATAAGTCCTGATTTCTGCTGCCTCATTTGGATGGTAGGGTCAGAAAACATAAACAAAACAGAAAACCCTGTCGTCCCTGCAATGGACTGGGATCATCTCAATAATCTTATACTTTTGCCCTGTATTCTCCAGGGTTGTGTTCTGAAGTCCCCACAAACCCTGACAAAGAAAACTGCATAAACCATGGAGAGAAGAAAATCGAAACTCGGGCATTTGAGTTATATTTTTGGTTTAAATGGAGCTAGATGGTGAATTATAGGTGACGGTCCTGAATTGAAGCAGGTCTCCATGCTGTGGGCCAGATGTACATCTCAGTAATTGTCTATTTTATTCTCTGTCTGAAGAGAAGCAGTGGCAGGGAATGTGCATAGCGCCCCTGTTAAAATGCAGAAAGGTTGTTGTTTCAGCCTGATAGTTTTTCGATCCTCAAACATCGACAGCATGCGGCATGATGCACACTTTTAAGTGGAATCCTTATAGGTTACGGGAAAGTCTGTGTTTTTTAGACTATTGATTTGCTTCTGCCCCTTTCCCATCGTTGCCTCCATTCCCTCTATGTTGCAACACTCCGGAAAAAAAACCTTCGTACGTGCTCTGGTCTTTGAGAAGAATGCCATCATGGAGTATTGTAATCGAGTCTTTTGTAGTGGGTCATTTTTCATAGTGAAGTTCAGACTGCTGTTTAATATGAATCCACCATATGTGAGCTTGCAGTTGTTATTAGAGAGATGCCATTGCCCAGTATGATGACGCTATTGTCTGTGCCGTGAAATTCCCATCTCATCAGAGAGGAAAGCGTCTCTTGGACGTGTTTAATCCGTCTTCTTTTTAGCTTCTTATCAGTCGTGTTCTGTGAGTTATAGTCTCCTCAGATCTGTGCACATATAATGCCTGCCTGCCCATCTGTTTTGTGTGGACGTAGGAGTTTAAGTCTAGTCTATACGTTGTGTGTGTGTGTGTGTTGCCTGTTTATGCACAGATTATCTTCGATTCGATGTCTCTTTTCCCATATCTTCTCGCAGTCCTGCCCTGGAGCAATACAAAATATAAGGAGAGTTGAATCTCCCCATTCTATTACGATCGGCTCTTAAATTTGGCTGGAGAGCAACCTGGCCTTGTGATTTATGACTTGCATAAGTATGTTTTATATCTACAGGCTGCGGAATAACCACCTCGAATTTGATTCCGCCTTGTTGTGTCTTGCCCTGGGGAATGCAATTTGTTATTTGTCTTGAAGATAATAATGGGAACACAGTGAGCATATCTGGCCATGAGGTAAAACGTTACAGCAGATTATTGTCGTGTCAGGAGTGTGGCTTTAAAATAAAATTCATGAGCCAGTCATTAAAGGGCTGTATTGTGGTTCTTCAGCTCTCTGAAGTGATTGGGTTTCGACTGGCTTTCCTGAGATGCATTCTGTTTCAACAACAGCCAAACAGCCAAAGCCAAGGTGTCTTTTAGACAGTCATAACTGAGCAATTTCAGGAATTATTTATACCATTCTTATAGGACAATTCAAATACTTTTAAAATAGATTACTAAAATAGATTAGATGCTCCTATTTGACTTAAAAATAGCATTACACAGCCTTACAAAGAGAAATTAGGCACTTCAGCAGAATGCATTTATTACAATTTCAGTTGTATAATATTTTGTGTTGACCCATCATGAGTTTTATTGTTACTTTTACTTTTAGGGCTGCTGAGGTGCCATATTTACCCAAACGGTAGCTTTTAATGCAACATGTTTATATTAGTAGGAACATTAATAAAAATAGCATGTGCAAACTGTAATCTTGTGTGCCAAGTGATAGTGTGTTAGTATGTGTGTGTGATGAATTCACCATTGGTGCTGATAGTAATGTTAAATAACCCAAAGAAACAAACAAACAACCCAGTCAGCTCTGAATATTGTGATATTTTAAGACTTTGTCAAGGGGGATGTTAAAGAAATAGTCATTTTTCCATCCTGCTAAACATTATTCTTTCATCATACAACATATCATTAGATCTGCCTCGTCCTGATTGAGGTAAGGTAGATCTTGCTTTAGCACAGGGCATCACTCCTCATTCATATTTTAGTACTGAAAACGCTGACATTCCAGGGCATCCCAAAGTGGTTTAACAACCAGATACTATACTGCTCACTAGCTGCCAATTTCCCTGTATGACACATGATTAAAGCAGCAGGCCAGAGCAGATAGACCCTTCAAATGTTTTTATTTGAATATTGCTTGTGACAAAATAGGAACGTTAAAAATAAGAATGAATTAATATGGAACTGGTGTGAAAAGTACAAATCATTGTTTGTGAACAGTTGTTTATGCAAAGACATGTTTAACGCATTTAGTGAAAACAATACAGATCTGTTCCACCACCTCAAAAGTAAGCACTGCACAGGGTACAACAAAATACTATAAAATACTAGGTACATTTGAAAGACCTTGACATTTTAACTGCCCAAGCAAAATATTTATATAAATAATTGATTTTTCTGACAACTTTCTCAAGTCTCAAAGATTTCTCTAACACTACTTCTTTCTCAGATGTACACACCAAATCCAAATCCAAATCCAAATGAATGGATGGATGTGTTTGGACTGTTTTTGAACCACTATTAGAGATCATCAAGATGCACTTCTGAACACACGCACATTTGATTTATATATAGAAATCAACCAACATACGTGTTCAGAAGTGCATCTTGATGATCACTAATAGTGGTTCAAAAATATATGTGAATCTGTGTGTGTTTGCGTATGTATTTGCCTGTGTGTGTGCTAGTGTGTGTGTCTATTTGTGTGCGTGTTTGTGAATATTTGTGTGCGCATTTGTTTGTGTGCGCGCGTGCCTGTTTGCGTGTGCACATTTGTGTGTGTTTGTGTGTGTGCTCACAAAGTAAAGGATGTGTATGTGGGTATATATATATATGTAAGGGTACATGTATATGTAAGGTTTTACCAGCTTAAGTGCTCTGTTATTTCTGATCATTTGTAGAGTTACACTTTTTCTATATATATATATATATATATATATATATATATGGTTTACACTTTTACTTGCTGATTCATTAGTTTGGGTGCTGTCCAGTTGAAAAGCCTTAAAGTCTTAAAAAGCAACATGACTACTGAATGTCATTTGTTCAGGGATCATGGCCATTTTTTTGCCAGATTGCCCGAGCACCTTGAAAGACTGATCAATTGAGAGTGAATAAGGGCATAAGGGCATCTGTTACATGCATTTAAAGCTGCTCTTGTATTTTTCTGGAGTTTTAAGGCTTTTATAAAATAAACGTGTATACTGCATTTTATATCTTTCCTGTACTTGTGCACTGAACTTTGTGCGAAAAGCCATGTGGTCAGAAGCAATTTGCTCGGAAAATTGTGCAGATCTATTGCAAGATTGGATGGACCTTGTTTGTTCGACCAAAGAGATAAACGGGAGCATGAAAAATGGTTCATTCTGTCAGTGATAGTGAATCTCTGAGGTAATCTTGAGTTGTTACTCAGCGTTGGATCAAACCTGCATGGCACAACTTTAGATAACGGTGTAGTGTTAAGCACTACGAGAAATGACTGAAATGCATTCAGCTACTCAAGGAGACTTGATGTTGCTCTTAGTGCTGCTGAATTCGTGTTAGCCGTGGAGGTTTATTGCAGACAGGTGCTGCCTCATGAATGCGATTTTTACAGTCTTGTTGTAAACAGATTTACAAGGGCACATGGCATTCAACACGTTTCTGAGCTGTGTGTAAGCAGTTCCACGCCTTTGCTTATTTCACTATAGAAATCTTCGCTAAATTTAGCTTGCTGAAAAAGCCTGGTTTCGTTTCACCGCACGCTTGCATATCTCAGTCCCATGTTTGGTGCTGTAGGCCAATTCCCTGATGCCATGACATTATTGCAGATCAGCTCAGCTGAAACAAAAAGAGCGCTGCGTTCTAAATCTTAAATCATACACCCGATAAGCCTTGATTGCTTCAGCCGAGGAGAGAATGGTTGTAATCCAAAGGGATTTCTTTTCAGGTACAGCGCCCGCAGACGGTGTTAAAAATACATTTTAATGCTTTTTTTTATCACCGAGAGTCTGCACTTGAATGGAGAGCAATGCAAGCTAGTGTTAGACCCCCTTCCTGAAATGCCAGCTAGATAAACTATCTGAATATGATGGTGCAAATCTTTCCTGAGCGCAGTCTCACCTGGGACTGCATGGAAATGCCACCAGCACACCCACATCTCTGACCTTTATAGTTCCTGATTTAGACTAGTCTTTCTGTGCATCTGAATGAGAAAGTATGTTAAAGGCCAATTTCAGTGTCAGAGTTACATCTACGTCTAGCGGACCTACATTGTGACGTGAAAAGTGCTTGCCACTTTCGCTGTTCAAATCAACGCTGGGAGCACGGGGAGCGATAAAGCATAAGAAAAGCCTCACCATCTGTTGGCCATGATGCATTGTGCTTAGAAACCTCACCTGCTGTTTACCAAGGTCTCGACAGAGAAATGGTAGGATGGCAAAGCGTTTCTCGACGCGATCGTTCACCATGGCAACGCCTCCTCCCTCTGCCGAGGGGCAAAAGCGACTTTTGGAAATGCTCACCACCCGAACATCGTGCTGATCTGCTTTCTTATTATCACCTGTCTACTGTCATCAAAAGCTGCCAGACCATGATGCTATTTTTGATTACTGAGTAATTGGTGTTGAAGTTTATTATGTGGGTTTAATAGCAAGTCTGTACTCGCTCTGCAGCTCTTTATCCTCTGGACTGTCACTGTGACAGATTGGTTTTTTTTTAGAAATGATTTTGATGTGTACTCGCATGACAAAACACAATATTTGGTTGGATGTTTGTTGCATTTTCATGCCAAATGATTCTTACCCGTGATATCGGTCATGGTCTTTGGTTAGTAAACAGCGCTTAAACCATGCTTACCAACAGATCCCACCAGATTCCATAGTAAAAGGCCACCATCAGATTTGTTTTTTTTAGAAAGGAATAAGGAAAATATATAACGATTTCCACGGTTTCTTTATCAGAGTACACTCTGAAATACAAGAAATTTGCATGGAGCATTTAAAAAACAAGATGAATCGAGGACCTCTGGAACTGTGCAAGTACAACCATGCCTTCCACCCAAAAGAGTTTAAAATATGTTTAGCACCAAGGGAGGCCACACTAAATAACGACTTTTGCCTCTAGAAACCATTTTGTTCTGGAGTGTGTATTATTCAAATTCACATTTCCTGCATTTTCTGCATAATTTTGTATCTTAATGAAAAGACTGGGAAATAACTATATATGACCATTATGCCATTGTTAAAACAACACCTCTAAGAATGGCTTAAGACTTTTGCACATTACTGTATGTGTATATAGCAATTCTGTCTGTATAATCGCTAATAAAATAATGCACTATGGTATCATTATGGCTTACCCTATTGTAGCCATGTATGCCATGAAGTATAGCCAAATCTTAGTGCTCTGAAATGAATTATAGAGACGTTTTGTAATGGTTCCTTTTTCAGCAGTTAATAGATGGTTATTTTTTGCTTTCTGTTTTGTATTTGAATTGCTCCTTTTGTTTCCCCAGCATATTTCAGAGCTGCTGGCTGTCGTTCGTCTGCCCTTTATCCACCCCAGCTACCTGCTAAATGTAGTGGACAACGAGGAGCTTATCAAGTCATCGGAGGCATGCAGAGATCTGGTTAATGAGGCCAAGCGTTACCACATGCTGCCCCATGCCCGACAGGAGATGCAGACGCCCAGAACGCGCCCACGACTCTCTGCAGGTACACGCTTCACCTCGTCTCACCGTACCCTGCATAATATCACTATACTATCGTGATCTTTTGCCACTTTTCCTGTCATCCTTGGATGGTCTTGAATGGGCTGCATTACCTATTCATGGTAATACTATTCAGAGTGAGAGAGACGGAGTGCTGCTGATATCCTGATTGCTCTGTAGAGCTTTAAAGCAGAAAGATCCTGTTCATCTCCTGTTACAGCACCCCCACGCAAACGCGGTCAAATACAGCGCTTGGAGCCTAGCCATGGCAGTCGTGCATCCTTGCCAAAGCGAGTGTCAGCAGTGGGTGTCGCAGCACCTGCACCTCTTATTACTGAGCTTTAGCAAATCGGTAAATTTCACTGATGTGTACCTTGGTAAAGCTTGGCTGTGTGAAACCACATTTCCATTTCGAACGTTAGTCTAGAGCGGCTCATAGAGGTCTGAATAAATCTGGCATTTATTTAAAAGGTACATTTGCTCTGTTATTCCCTCAGAGCACCGTTCCGGAGTAACGCTGCTGAAATGTACTTGAATGACATTTTGAAACACGGCTGTCTTTCGGGATCGTTATTGGATTCCTACAGGTTACGTTGTACATGTAAACACTCAAGCTTGGCTAACAAGTGGAGGCCAGACTGTAACGAAGCTTACTTCGTTTTGCCAGCTTGACCTCGGATTACCGGCCGTGGCACTCTGATTACTGGAACTTTCACATGGGTTTAGTGCTGACTACACAATCTCCTTTCAGCACAGGTTAATCCACTCCAATCAGCAGAGCCATGGCCCCCCGCTGCCTGCCTTTAATACCTGTCTTGTGGGGTTTGTCAGCAGGAGAGGCCCTGGCATGCCGCACCTTCTCAAACAGTGGGAGCTCGAGAACCTGTCACAAACCAATAGATCCCAGCCTAGATCTCTGTCATGCTAGATTAACAAACTCTGAATGAGGTTGGGACAGATTAGTCTTGCCTTCATCTCTGTATGCTATAGTAAACTTTATTTAGTTTAGTTGTACCCAAAGAGAGCTGTTGAGAAAACCTGCCAGAACTGGTGATCATTAAGCAGGGTTCTAGAGTGCCAGCATTTCATTTGCATTTACTCCTCCCTTTTAGAGAAATATGACTGGAATTCAGATTTATAAGCAACGACGCGTAAAGATTTTGAAGCGTGTAGACCACCACACTTCTTGTAAGTTCACTGGGTCTTTTGCAATAAACCGATGGCCTCCAGCTTCCTAATTTTTGAGTTTCCTAGGTACAGCATCTATGTAAGGAATATGTCTAATCCTACGTAAGCGCAGTTTAATGTCTACCTGATCAACAATCCAATTATAACAAATTTGAATAGGAAATTGAAATCTGTCTTTTGAACTCTGAACGTTGCAGCTATATTAAACATTTAGCATTTGTAATTTTACTGCCATAAATGGTATCTGTCATACCTTGATGTTTTGTATACCTATTTTATTTAATTAATTTTATTCTATATTGAGTGACTTTGCCTTAACTATGTGCATAAGTAGGAAACAGTCTGACTTGGTTTCAAGCATTTAAGGTGATATTGTGCTGCCAATTCTCTAAATGAGTGTTTCTTTGAGTATTCTCATTCCCTCTTGGTTGTGTGCAGCCACCGAGGTATGTTTATTTATTATTAGATTTCTTTGTGCACATTTATATTTCTATAGATGCTGTTAGAGTGCCACTTGTGTTTTCAGTAGTATCTTTTAGACGATTCATTTATGTCTCATTTGCACACAGATTTCTTGTGAAAATACCTTTTATGTTTAAAATACAGTAGCTTTAAAGACTATGCAACTACGGTAACGTTTGGTCAACAAACATTTGGATCAGTGGTCTGTTTTACAGAATTGAATGGTGTCGTTAATCAGCGCATACCTGTACTTTATTGCTGATTGCATTGCTATTTCATACTGGCAGTGTTTACTCCAGCTGTCAGCAAGATAGTTTGAAAAGCTTTATTACAGCCTTGGATTACAAACTTCGTTTTGTATACATTCTAATCTTTCACCAAGTCTCTCATTTGAGGCAACAGCATAACGCGTGCAAGTTTTAGCAAGCTGTCATTAAATGACAAATTTGATAAGTCGTTTAATAGCTGCACTGGAACAGGTGAGATGCACATGGAAGCTGTTACGAACAAAATGAACATGTGAAGAAAGCAAACTCTTTTGCAAGATCTGTGGTATCGCATCTGACTGGTGACTGCTCAAGTCATTTGACAAGCAAGTTTTAGTTTGATCTATAATTACGTATATTAGACACCCAGTTCCAGTTTTATAATACTGCATACAATTTTTTTGCATTGTCTTGTTGAATCCTAAAATAGAGACTAATAAGTAATTATATATAGTCAGTATACCATTAATAAACCAATGGTATATGTGATCTTACGATGGCCTAAGATTTTGCGCACTGTATTTAACACCGTCAACCATGTGCGAAAATGAATTTTGTGCTCTGAGACACTGGTCCGTCTCTCTGCACTCTGGTCCGTCTCGCCGCTCTCTGGTCCGTCTCGCCGCTCTCTGGTCCGTCTCTCTGCACTCTGGTCCGTCTCTCCGCACTCTGGTCCGTCTCGCCGCTCTCTGGTCCGTCTCTCCGCACTCTGGTCGTCCGTCTCTCCGCACTCTGGTCCGTCTCTCCGCACTCTGGTCCGTCTCTCCGCACTCTGGTCCGTCTCGCCGCTCTCTGGTCCGTCTCGCCGCTCACTGGTCCGTCTCTCCGCACTCTGGTCCGTCTCGCCGCTCTCTCGTCCCTCTC
>JAUZST010004163.1:0-16527 GCA_034779995.1 Parotocinclus haroldoi
GAATTCGTCCTGCGAACGCGGCTCACACTGCCGTGCCGCATTAGATACAGAATGAGTCGAACTAAAATAAAAGTCATATCTTAAAATTACGTATAAAATGAATCAATAACAAATACAGATGTTCGCTGATTACTATATAATAAACTGTTTAAAACTGTGTTTAATTTAACCGAGATTTTCTAGATAATTATGTTAAATAGTGCATTTAAAGCATTGATTGTGTATTTCATGTGTAATGCACTGCTTACAAAAATGAGGGGCTATTTTAAAATTAATTGGAAGAGGATCCCACAAGAACTGCTGGATAATCTGATCCTGTCCATGTCTCATCACTGTCAGTGTGTTTTGTCAATCTTGAGTGACCATACACCCTACTGAACAGTCAATGTGGGGGCACTCTCATCCACTTTAACATGCCTCTATTCATAAATACATTACTTGCTGCTCAAAAAGCATAATTGAGTTTGTATTTTATTTACATAATCAAACAAGTTTCTTCTCATTTTAATTTGCTTTTTCTCGTGATCTTTTTTTAATGAAATAAAATCAAATGCTTATTTTTGTGTCATATTAATTTTGAAATATTCCCTAATTTTTGTGAACAGTGCACTTTACTTCCTGAAGAGGTTTGGTTCTTTTCACAGACTGAGGAGACCAAAACTATATGTCTTATTTGTCGATGTTGTCGTTGTGGCACCAGCTGATGCATAATTTCTACACAAGTGTTAGGCAGTTGCAAGAATCAGCACCTCCATATCCAAGGCAACGGTAGTCTCCGGAAAGAGTGGTGTCCTCTCTTCAGGAGATGGAGCATTGATGCTTTGGATAATTGTTTCTGCTCAGTGACTATGGGACTGTGGTGGCCCAAAGGCCAATGTACTGGACTACAGACCAGAAGGTCCAAGATTCGATTTCTACCTCTGCCAAACTGCCTGGCAAATTGCTTGGCTTGTAAGAATGTATAAGTTGTGAGTGGCTCTGGACAAGACCATGTGCTCAATGCCTAAATGTAAATCTAAGACTGGACTGTATGGATGTGATGTTTAGGTGTTTGCATACTTTTGTGCAATCAATTAACACAATACTTAAATTATTCAAATGAGATTTATTTCAGCAACATAAAATAATTCATATAAATACAGTGAACAAGCAAAGACACGATCACTCGATGCATTTTGAAGATCACAATTTAAAGTGCTGCTACACTAGCTATCCTGAAACATCCTAAATAAGCACTCTTCAATAGTCTCAGGTAGATTAACTTTTTAAGTGTTTTAAACAGTTCAACATTATTTTCAAGTCATTCAGCATCCAGTGGCTCTACTATGACTAACCAATAATCAACTATATTAAAGAGAAAATAAAGCTTAGTGCCTTAATCGTTAGTCCCTACATACCACCTGTAGGACTACTAGCTACAGATGCACTGAAATTTCAGCGATCAAAAAGAAAATAAGAAAACATCAGGCTGGGTGAGAGAGGGGAGAGGAACGCAGATAAACAAATGGAGCAAAAACCTCAACTTGGAGCATCCTGAAATCACATGTGGTTTATATATACTGCTCACAAAAATGTTATATTATATATTTCCAAAATAAAATATCCCATAATGAAATATGCCCTCATTTTTGTGAGCAGTGTATTATCAGTAATGGAGATACAAAATATGCAAAATGCTGCAGTGTCTGTGGTAGCACAGCGGTTAAGGTACTGGACTGTGGGCCTGATGGTTCAGGGTTCATCTGCTAAATGCTGTAAATGTATCTCGGCTATTTAAATATCCTTTACACCATTCCATACAGCATCTAAACGCTGTGTAAAATACGGCACTCGGGCCATGTCCAGAATGCATGACGTTTAATTTCACATACATTATTGTGAATATTAACCAACATATTAGTAAATATTTTTTATATATTAGTGAATATTTTTACCCAAGTAAAAAGTAAATCAAGTAAATTTAAACCCAGCTAAAACTGAACCGCACTCAGTCACTAAAACTAAGCAGGACATTAAAGGTATAGTTTAATGGTGTACTCGCGCCAGGCGATTCGTACCGTGCCTTTTGTAGCACGAGTAGGCGAAAATCTCTGTTGCACAACAAATTATTCTATATGGTGTAATCATTCTTTAAGGCCACTCTCCACGTCGTAAAGAAGTAAGCGTGCTCAGGCCCAGACTGTTTAAGCACAGTGTGAGTGCAGGCCAGTGAGCGAGTACAAAGGGAGGATAATCGCGCTCTGGTGTGGTACAAGCTGACCAGGCATAGCGCGAGTACACCCCAACACGATTTCACCTAAAAGCAAACCTTTTTGTATAGTCGAGACATTTTAGCTCACAGCCGGTCTAAACTATCAAACTTCCTTCAAAAGTGCTGCAGCGACCATTCAAGTTTCATCCCTGAATAGGTTGCATATTCGAAAATGAGCAAGTTATTTGACTACGGATGCCAACATTTTAACACAAGACTGTAGATTGTGGTGGCTGCCTGTGTGGAGTTTGTATGTTCTCCCCACGTCTGTGTGGGTTTCATTAAAGTAGTCTGGTTCCGCTAGGTCAATTGCCATCTCCAAAGTGTTCCAGAGTGACTGCGTGTGGGAGAATCTGGAGAATCAGGTCTATGTAATTAATACACTGCTCACAAAATTAGGGGATAATTCGAAATGAAACTTGTGAGCTGTATATTTTATAAGCCCACCTACAGCCTCTCCTTCAAATTTGGCCAATCACGTGTCTCTGTGGTACCCTGAGTCAGCGAACCCTGAACTTCTACGGAATCTTGAAAGTATTAAAAAGGCGCTTTACTAATAACGTTAGAATAAGAACGTTGTTCTTTAAAGCTTATTGCTCTCGTGGCTGTGCTCCGGTGTGAGGAGCTAGAAGGTGGAGGTGAAACTCTGGAGGAACGCGGCTGGGTGGTGCCTCTGGAAGCCCCTGATAAGCTTGCGCCTGCGTTTGGCGTCCAGCTCGCCGCTGACAGCCACGTGCTCCATCAACTCCTTCAGACTCTCAGAGGTGATCTTCTCCCTCTGCTCTTCGTACTGCTGCAGGGACATCGGCTGACAGAAGGTGAACACTGAAACACAGCACAGTGCGAGACGTTTGGGTTAGGTGCGCACAGCGTGCGATACGGTGCCGAAGTACACTTACGTGCTACGTTATCGGGATCACGGCCGTGTTTCAGGGTCTGCAGGGACGTTCTGACCGCCTCCACGAGACTCTCTGGAGTCTTAAAGCAAAACGTAAGGGTGATCAGGACTGGAGGATAAATATACGGGAAAAACATTGTGCGGGCAGTACCTTGAACAGCTGTGAGCGGTTGTCCATGAGGAAGAAAAGCAGCCGGTCGCAGACGTTACGGGCTACATCTTTAGTGCAAAGCACGGCCTTGGAGAACGTCCTGCACACCAAGGCCCGGTTCTCAACCTGCTCCCAGAAACGCCTTTATTTATATACCATTTCATACAGCAGTAGATTTACAGCACAAACAACGGAATACAGACAGTAAACCAAACAGTGAAAGAGCAAAAATATAATTAAGAGATGCTTGATTCGAATGAACAAATGAATGAATAAACACACTGTAAATCAGCATGTCACTGATGCAGGCGTATGGTGTGGGGACATGTATTAAAACATAGTACCTGGATCCCTTTCAAAACTAAAAAGGGTTGGGAACAACTGTACCTCAAAAGTAAAACGGTTTAGGATCAAGAGTACCTGGATCACTGTCAAAATTAACAAGGGTTGGGACCAACTGTACCTGGATCCCTGTCAAAACTAAAATGGTTTATCATCAAAAGTACTAGATCCCTCTCAAGACAAACGGTTTAGGATTTTTTTTTTTAAATGTCCTTTTCGCTGACACACAGCCCTCTTATATGCGTTATAATAAGAGCATTGATTATGCAACACACATACAGTATTTGCAGAAACAGCTCACGCTGTGTTCCGCGCTCGAGGCATGATTATTAATCACAATATTCCATGCTCAAGCCCACTGAATCGCACCCGAGCTCACCTCATCAAGCATACCCGAATGTGGTTAAACAAAGTAACTGTAGTATTGCACTCATTTTCACATAAAAGTGGAAAGCCTAAAGTAACTGGACTAATGCAGTAAGGTTTTCAGTCAAATTCTAGCTTATATATTCAGGTTTCAGGTACCGTCCGGTGTAGCTGGAAGGCCTCGGTGTCTGAAGTTTCAGCCATGAAGGCCAGGAGTCTGCGCAGCTCATTTCTACAGCTGGGGTCCAGCAACCGCAGACACAGCTGTGAAGCTTTCAGAGCATCCAGAGTTCTCCCCGAGTCTGACGTAACACACAGGTAAACACGGTATTACTTGCTTGAAAATTTGTGAACCCTTTGGAATTTTTTCGAAAGAGTAGATAAAGAGAATCCAATAGTACACTTGGTCAATTATTAATTACAACAAATGATATAAAATTACAGACCGGTTAATAGAAGAAAAAAAATGTGAGCCTATGAAATAGTCACTTGAAAGGTGAAATTAAAGCCAGGTGTTTTCAGTTAATGGGATGACAATCATATTTATTTTAAAAGATTATTTTTTAAAGAACCTATGAATCTAATCTATGAAAGTTTCATCTTTACAACACGCTTGTGGAAGTGTATAATAAGTTGAACAGAGATTGCTGGGCACTTTAGAGAGAAAGAAAAAAAAAAAAAAAAAAGATTATTGCTGCTAGTCAGGTCTTAAAGGGTTAGAAGGGTGGCACGGTGGCTCAGTGGGTAGCACCACCTCACATCAAGAAGGTTCGGGGTTCAATCTCAGGGTGGAATGGCCTGGGTCCTTTCTGCTTGAGGTCTGCATGTCCTCCCCATGACTGCTGGGGTTTACTCTGGGTATTATGGTTTCCATTCACAGTCCAAACACATGCGTGTTAAGGTAACGGATTACTCTGAATCTCACAAATATTAGAGGATATTTCATTATGGGATATTTCATAATGATTTATCCCCTCATTTTAGTGAGCAATGTGGTATTTTATTGGCATATGAAGTAGAGATTACGAGCCAAATCGGTCATGGACTCGAAAGCTCAGCAGCTTACTGATCAATTCAATTCTATTCAATTTGATTTATATAGCGCTTTTTACAATGTAGCATTGTCTCAAAGCGGCTTTACAGTAATACAATTATTTAAAAGGCCAATCCCAACTTGAGCAAGCCCAGGGCGACAGTGGCAAGTAAAAACTCCCCAAAATGGTAGGAAGAAACCTTGGGAGGAACCAAGACTCAACAGGGGACCCGACCTCCATGGGCGGCCTAGATGTTAAATAGACAAATACTAAATGTATATAAAATTATATGAAAATAAGTTTAAAATAAATAACAAATTACAATTTAAATTAGTAGTAGAAAAAAATATTAATTTAAATTATAAAACAAAATTCATTATATAATGAATCATCAGAGGTCCTTGAAGGCACATCGCATCACATTAGTTTAGAATACTTTCCTGAGGGCAGTTTTAAGGAATGCGTATTTGTGTCTATGCTCATGCTTGTGATGTTGGTGGAACAGCTGTGAGCTGGCGGATGTTCAGTGCTCCTCAGTACTTCCTACTGAGTGTCTCTGAAGTGCTCTGTGTATGTTAAGACTTAAATCTGTCTTCACCAGAGTAACCAAATTTGCTCTGACATGATTCACGTTGCATGCCTTGCCTTTGGAATTACAGCACAAATTCAGGTTATTTATTATGAATAAAAAAGTTAAATGAAATGCAAACATAAAATAAACATGCAAATCTCCTTTAGCCATTTCTGTTTGCATTTTTTAAATAAAATGTATTTTATGTTTCATTCATGAGTCATTAGGGACAAAAATAATAGAAAATTAAAAATCGCTAGCTGTCGTTTCTTATTCACCCATCCTGTAGATTTGGCAATATATAAAATCGAGAAGCCAAGTTTCAATAGTTTTGGATTTAATTTTCTTCATGACAGGCATAAAATGTGCCAAAGAAATGCAACGTGTAGATTAAAAATGAAAAATACAAAATGGATAAATTATCAGTTTTCAGAGCATGGACACATTCAGTGTCAAAATAAAAATGCAAACGGAAATAAACTTTGACGTTTCATTTTGCACTATTTCAAGTTCACCAACATGCAAATATTTGTAGATTAACAGTAGGCGGGTTGACCAAACTTAAACCTAAACACACCAGAACAAGAGCCTAATAATTAAAGCACAGCCTATGTCGAAGAGCAAATACGAGTTCAAAGTGAGTCAGAAGCAATGCTGATCAGACAGCTCAGAGACCATGGATGGAGCGTTGGTGATTTTGAGGGCAGTTCTTTAACTTTAGCTCCACTCACTGTTAATTTACATGCATGTTAGCCAACTTAATAAAGAAACTGAAAAGTGGGAAATGAAAGGAAATCATCAGCAGATAGCACCATTGTTCGTTTTCATTTTCCTTTTTTCACACTTTTTTTTACATATTGCTAAAAATGAAATCACAAACTGTCACGTTGTGGATTTGTCAATTTTACATCTAATTATCGGTGCAAGATATTTATACAGATGTATGGAAAAGAAATGAAAAAAAGAGGTGTACATTTGAACATTTGTACATTTTTATTTTAATTTTGACCAGATTTACCTCCCATAATTAATGTATCTTTCTTAGTTTCTTAAATCATCTGGTGATCTGGGGAAAAGGAAATAAAGACAAATGGTGGAACTGAACTTTATTGGGAAGAGAATGTAGCCAGCTGGCAAACCCACCATGTTTGACATATTTGGAAAAAGTGAGGAGTGAAGTTACAGTGTGGCCAAAAAGTATTTAGTCATATTGTGCAAGTTCTCCTGCTTAGAAAGATGAGAGAGGTCTGTAATTTTAATCATAGGTACATCTCAACTGAGAGACAGAATGCGCAACACATCCTGAAAATCTACTTTCACTGATATTCTGTCTGTTGTAAGATTCCGGTAAAATTTCCTAGATCACACGAGTAACCCTACTGATTGAAACGAAAGTTAAAAGAACTGCTCAAATTCCTACACTTCCTAAAACAGTTGTATTTCTATACTAATATAAATACATTCATGTTGGAACTATAGATTATCTCATTTTATAATTTGCACGTATAAGAATAATTGCATGTGTAATGGATAGTCTGTGAAAAGTAATTGTGTGATATGCTGTTGTGACTAACTTAGTCAACTTGAAATCGGTTTCACAGTTTGTTTGTCATGCTTTCGTGTGGCAGTAGGGCAGTCGTTATTGTTGAAACTCTGACAAAATTAAGTGACAAATCACCTTTACAGTAAAATTATTACAAGAGACATATATCATATATTATAAAGGCTTAATTACCTCAAAATTCACTCTGCCTTGCTGTATAATGAATCCTTTCAGAAATGGGAATGTTTTTCAATGGTAAGACTCTGTGGTTTTGCATTCCCAACACAAAAGTGTAAACATGGAAAAGCCTTAGTTTCCACTTGATGATGCATGGATACCACAAAACCTCAGGAAAAGCTTAAGTGGCTAGATTCATGTTTCACTATACTGGAAATTGAAAATGTGCAGAGCCAGTTTTAATTTGTCTGTACTTCAATAGTGAAATACAGAAAAAATGCTGCAATATTCTTGTTATCTAGGGTGTGTGTATTTCATGGACTAAGCAAAATTCCTTGTCAGTGAGAGCTTGTACCAATCAGTAGTTTAAACTAATTACTAATGTTTTAGTATAATCAGTGAGCAGATTTAAGATTCTACACCCTACTGCCTTTGACAGAAAATCCTACATATTCTGTATATATGGTACTGGCATAAGTCTTAGGAATATAAAAATAAAATATAAAAAAAATCAACATTGGAGATCAATGTAAGAGACAGATCACATTTTAAAATAATAAAAAATAAAATCAGGATCACCAAAAAACTGTACTTTTCTGAAAATAAATTACAGTTAAAACAAACCCTAAACAACATATTTTAGACATATTAATTAATTTGTTAATTAATTAATTCATTCTTTTTCTCATCCACTTAATCCTGGTCAGAGTTTCAGGAATTTAAATAGATTGAATATTTCTTGTAGCTTTTTTTATTCTTCACCTGTAAAAGCTGTATGTTTTTTTTTTAATTAATGAGCATTGACAAAGAGTTAAAAATACATCCCACATAGATGTCACATGACACAGGACTAAGATATAATGTGTTATTTATCTGGTGTGGATGACACTTTTAGTTTGAAACACTTTTGGATCAGAGCGAGGGTGACGACTTGTGTGTGTGTGTGTGTGTGTGTGTGTGTGTGTGTGTGTGTGTGAGTGTGTGTGTGAGTGTGTGTGTGTGTGTGGTTGGGGGTGGGGGCATCAGTTGTTTATTGTGCAGGCTTGGTAGCAGCTGTGGAAACAGCTGACTGGAAGCCTCTTTAGCCCCAAGCCTTTTGACAAATTTTCAACTTATTTGAGCTTCTCTCTGACTTGTTACATGTAGTGTAAATACAGCGCCTCAACACCTTTCAGCAAGAATGAACATAACAGGATGATTCTTACATTTTGTGTTTACCAAGGTAGATTTTTTGGACACTGTAAGTGTTCCTTACTGCAGTAACCCTTGTATGCTTGATGAAATTATCCAAAAACATTTAATTACTCTTGATTTAATGACTCATTTAATTATTATCTTGATTGTCTCACAGAAGGTGTATTACCACACAATGTATTGTATTTAGAATAAGGGACAATTGCATTGTTTCATAGCCCTGCTGTTAGAACATGTAAGAACACATTAGTGGTATCCTTGCTCTGATTTTCTGGTATTTGTAGGTATGTGTAGACATGTTGAGCCCCAGATTTGAAGGGACTATTTCATTGTAGTGCATAGTTTAATGCAAGTCAGTTACAAGTAGTTTCTGTTGGCAAGTAACAGCCATAATGTGTCAGGCTTTTAAATATCAGCTGCAGTTTTTTATACAAAATTATAATAGATAAAGATAAAGATACAGATAATAGAAATGAAAATTGGATAATTCAATTATTAGAGTTGTCTGATATGAAACTGTCTGGTTTCTACTATATTTTGTAGGTGAATAGGTCAGGGCTACCTTGCCTACTAGCAGGGTTGTGTGACATGGCTGTTTTATTCATATATAATCTTAAATATATTAAAAACAGAAGACATGGGGTGTTAATAGGTAGATATTCTGCTTATTTTACTGTGTGTAAATGTACTGTTCATTAAATGAATTTCTAGGTTAACTTGTATGAGAATGTTGCTCTTCTCCATTTGTATAACTTTTTAACATTCATTATTTCCCATATAACATCTGTCATCCTCACAATTGATATTCACCTGTCACTAAGGGCCTTTCAGAATCATGATCACTGTGGCTTATCTACAACCCAAATCAGAAAAAGTTGTGGGAAGTATGGAAAATATATATAAAAACACAGTGTTTCTTACATTGACATTCATTTCCAAAGAGCAGCGGCCTCCATAAGAAAATGTTATTAATAATATTGTAATATTGTAGTCATTTTATGTGTGAAAATAATAGTGGCACATTCAGTGAAATTATTGTCACTTATAAAATTTCATAGACAAAATGTGTGTGGTTGCAGTCTAATAATGGTTTCCTTATGCCTACATTTGACTATTACATTGTGAATTTGTTCTTCTGATTGACAGTCAAATTACTAGCTTGAAGTTTATCCAACTGTTTCTCTGTGATTTTTTTCACTCATTATGTGTGTGTGGGTTGTCAGCTGGGAATGTGTCTGTATCACCCTGTTGTTGCAGGTCATCACAGGTTGGACAGGAGCATGTGTTGTAAACTAAGAAACTGCTGGTCATTTGTGGCCTTATTAGGAAATCAGATATGCCACCTGTTTAGACAAATGCCTCACTAAAGGATACATGCTTGTTTGTGCATTTTTGTCTTTGTATTGAATTGGGTGTGCGTAAACCACCTCCTTTTTGGTGTCTGCTTTCTTTTATGTTTTAGCTCCTGTGAGTTACAGTTCACATTTCATAATATGCAGTCTAGCTTGTGGTTTACCCTGATCTCCTGGTAATTGTTTCACATTCACTTTCACTTTGGAACTGTTAACATAAAAGTTGTATAAAACTGAATTGAATTAGGTTAAAATGAGCTACTTTGTAAAATGTTGTTTTTATTTGACCAGCAGTTTATACTACAGTATATTCTAATATACATCATTTTTTAATCTAAACTGCATGATGATGTATGCATTGACTCATTATTACACATACAGCTATTTGGCACTTCATTTCCTTGATTCATTCTGTGTAATTGCACGTTATGTGATCTGGACCAAACACCATACTGTACTATATACTTTACTTAGCAATGCTGTATAATATGTTGTAGTGTACTGATATAGACTACATATGGATTAGATAGGCTTAAGACTGCAGTGTTCACATATTCTGATTAATTTCATTTCAGCATTGGCCATCACATACTGATTTTCTATTTTACTATATAAGATGGGGGTAGAATCTTGCCTCACTGTAAATCTGAGATGCAGATCCTCCCGCATAGCTGGGTAGATTACTGCTATAATTATCATAGCTTTCTATAATTATGAATAAATACTTGAATACATGAACTTCTGTTGAAAATGTGACTGTCAACCAACCCATTCTGTTTTTGCCCACTAGGTAGCTTGGATGAAGCATCATGAATAGAATCTGATAAAAAACTGGGATGCACCTAGGTCTGACACAATAAGACATAGAACATAGAATTTCAGAGCCAACCTGAAACATGGCATTAAACATTCTAAATTGCGATATACACAGTGCATTGAGGACCATTTTATCATCAAAGACTGACAAATTGAATGGAAAGACACCCAGTCCATCTTAAACTTAGAAACATTTAGTGTACACTTCCCTAACAACTTTTGCAAAGTAAAGCAGCAAGCAAGCTATAGCACCATAGTCAGTAACTAAATTCACATTTCACTCTATAATACAAATGATGTACATAGAACACTAGGGAGGGTGAACTCCAGCAAAGCAGGTGGCTCTGATAGGATTTCTGGGAGATTTCTATTTAAGGAATGTGTGCAGCTCAGTTGGCAGACATGCTCACCAATACCTTCAATATGTGGCTGCTGCAGACAGTCCCCAAGTGCTTCAAGACACCCTTCATATGAGTGACCAAGAAAAAAGCCTAGACACTGGCATCAAACACTGTCAGAAAACTGGTAAGGAGTCAAAGGCAGCAATTAGCATACCTGTAACGTTAGTTACATACGAATATTCTTAATGGGGCATCAGGTCTACCTAAAAAACATATATACTGCTCAAAGAAATTTGGGGATACTTCAAAATGAACCATAATTAAATATCCCATATTTTTTGTGAGCAGTGTATTTGAATGCTGTTTATTGAATTCAGAGCACGATTCAATATATTAATCCCCAGCAAACTGGTGTTTAAACTTAAGGATTTCAGTCTGCACCTTGTCAACTGGGATCTGGATTTCTTGACAGACCTCCTTTAGACAGTCAGACTCAGTACACACCAGTCCTCTATACTAACACTCAACGTTGGTGTTCTGCATGACATGCATGTGTGATTAGTCTTCTGCTGTACTCGCTTTTTATCCATTACTGCCCCTCTGCGCACAAAATCATAAAGTATGCAGAAACTGTCCTTGAGTCGTCAGCAGTGCTTAGGAAAAATTATGGTCATTCTAATACTAATTATTGCTAAGATGTTTGCTGCTTTCCTGCTTCGGGTTCACACCTGTGCCTCCAGCCTTCAGCATCCACTCTACTGGGAAGCTAGTAAACAGTAGATATTATATCCAAGAGCCAAATAAGCAACCTATATATCCTCCCTGGGCAAAAAAATGACACTTTGCATGATTAAGGTGGTATTAACTTCAGGCTCCTGCAGATGGCTTTAGATAAGGTTGATCGGGCTATAAATACCTGTGGGGTGTCCCATGGGATTCATATGTCGAGATGTGGTTTTACAGTGCTGTGAATGTCTTATTCAGTGTTTGGAAGATGGGTTGCAAAGCAGATGCTAATGATTAGCAAAAAGGAGTGATTTCATGTGGATGTGCCAAAGGCCGTAGCGTGAAAGATGTAGCTGCATTTACAGGTGTATTGTAGCATACAGTCATACAGATCTACCAGCAGTAGCAAAAATTCTAGTATTCAAAATTTGTGGTGGTATTACACACTATTAGCTAGTTTTCAGTCATGGGAAACAAATTTGTGTCTGGTGTGTATAAAACAGCTTGTTGGAGAATCACACACTGAATCTCACTGAACCAGGACAAAACATGTATTCATATATGTATTCATAAACCAAAGGATTTTTAGACTTGTATATATGGAATATTGATAATTGCCTTACATAACTACCAGCAGAAAGCAGAACAATACACTGCATTCCTTTGCTAACTAAATATTTCGTCTAAGTAAATTTTGAAGATGCAAGTACAATTCATATATATTCCACATATTACCAAACAAAATCATATGAAATTGCTCTCTTCTCCTATCTCCCCCACTGGACTGCACAATAAGACACAGTAAGACTGGTTAAGTCTTGAGGGTTCATGGTATCACAAAACATTTTAAGTAAAGAAGGTGTTTCTCCATTAAGTGCTGGCATGTACTTGTACCATTCTTAGGTTTCCATAGAAGCATGTGCTTGTAATCAGATTGCCCTCCCATCACTGGAAACTGCACTACCATTTATATCTAAACAAACATCCTGTTAGTCTTGTGTAAATCACTGCTAAGAGCATAGGCTTTAGGAAAAAACCTGATAACCAAAAACCAAAAAATTCCATGCTTTAACTCCTTCTGGCTTGTTTGGGCATATCAAGCCTTTAGTTAAGAAGTCATCAATGCTGACATTTAAAATGTTTAAACTGTTTTAAGACCTGTTTATAAATACCAGACATTTAGTTTAAATATCAGTGACATGAGTGATATGAGAATTTTCATGAAGCTAATAAGAGAAGCTGAGATGGTGCTGGCTTTGATATAAGAAAATTGACTATGACAATCCAATAGAAATGGTTGAGGAACATACATCACTTAAGCAGCTATACCGCTTTTTAACCAAGTTAATCAATAATACCATTATTTGCAAGACACTGCCTTGTTTAGTTTGCTATATGTTCTCTCTGTGCTCCAACATGGAAGATATACAAAAGTATACATGTTCTTTTTAGCTATGTCTATTTCAGCCACACTGACTCTTATTTAAAAAATCTAAGCTTAATTTAAAATAAAGTTACAGATGATGCATAAAGTTACAATTTAGTATTTGTCGAAAGTTAAAGTTAACTCAGAGGTTAGTAAATTAGAAGGCATTCTATATTTAGTCCCATATGATCATTTTAGCATGTTGGAGTGGGCCATTATGCCATTATTTATTATGCGAGCATAATAAAATAATTATAATGCATAATAATAAAAATGCATAATTTGTGCATGCTCCAATTTGTAGCAGTTCTGTAGATCGACTAAACTAAATTCTTGTGAAGTTCTACTTATCATGACTAATTTCAGGCCCACAACCTTAACACTTGACCCAGTTCCCACCTCCCTCTTACAGTCCTGTGTGTCTGGCATATCTTGGCTTAACTATAATCTCGTCAGTCTTTCACTCTGCTGGATTTATTCCTTCCTCATGAAAGGTAGCTGCTGTTACCTTACCTTAATAGCTCTGTTTTTTTTTCGTCCCATCTCAATTTTCCCTTTCATCTGAAAGGTTGTCGAAAATATCATGTCCACTCAGCTTCTTGACTTTTTGTTTTCAAACGTCGTATTTGAGACTTTTCAATCTGGCTGTCACCCCATTCACAGTACTGAGACTGCTCTCCTGTGTGTGCTTCTTCTTGCGGACGATAAAGTTCAGGCCTCAATCCTGTATGCTTGATCTGACTGTTGCCTTTGACATGATAAACAGACGTATAACCCAAATCTGTCTGGTCTTTCTAACATTTTACTTTCTGGTTTGTTACTGTCTTGGTTAAATCATATTTGACTGAGAGGCCCCACTATGTTCGTATGAGGAGTCTTTTAAGCCATTATGGTTTAAAATTTCATTGCTATGCTGATGACACTGAGGCTTATCTTAAGCTTAGGCTATCTAATACCCCCACCTTCTTTACTTATCTAAATTCCTGGTTACGGGCAAACTGTCTTCTCTTAAATGTCCACAAGACTGAGTTCTTCTTTACTGCCAGTAAATCCGCTTGATCTTTTGTCTCTGACCCAGTTCTCCTGATTGTTGGTGTTGTTGTCCTTGCTTCTGCCTCTACTTGTAAATCTTGGTGTTATTTTTGATTCTCTTCTTTGTGCCTCTTTCTTTGTTTTTTCATTTATGCAATGTTGCACATCTCCGTCCTTTGCTATCCACTCAGGTCAGTGAGGCTCTAGTCCATGTCTTTGTTGTTTCTCGGCTGGACTACTACAATCCTGTCATCTATGGCCTTGCTTCAAAAAAAATTTTGCTTCAGCTTTTGTTTGTTGCAGCTAATTCAAAATGCTGTGGCAAAGATTCTAGCCTCTACGAGAAAATGAGAACACATCACTTTTGTGCTTGTGCCACTATACTGGTCACAAAAATCAGGGTATACTTCAAAATGAAATATCCCAAAATGAAATATCCTCTATTTTTTTGTGAGCAGTGCACATTGGCTGCCCATGCATAAATGCATTCAATACAAAGTAATACATTTACAATTGGCATCGTTCGTTGCCAGGTCATCACACTTCTGGCACATCCGCCTCGATACACTGGACGTTCGCTTGATCACTTCAGTTAGTTGGTACGTCCGGGGGCGTTTAGAGCTGATGGACGCGTAGGAGGGTAACCTCTGAGGTATTTATATTGTCTAGGGACAGACTCCGGTTTCCCCCTTCGCTCCATGGCTTTACTCAGCACTTTAGTCATTCTAGCCGGCTGCGCGCTCCGAATTGAGATGCGCCCCGGCTCAGCTTTTTCCGTGTGCCTTTTGCCCACTCAAGCTTGCATTCCCTTTAAGCCTCACTCCAGCCTGCTGCGTGCCCTGATTTGAGACGCGCCCCAGTTCGGCTTTTTCCATGTGCTGTAGGCACGCTTGAGGTCCTCTATTCGAGCCTCACTCTAGCCGGCTGCCCACTCTATATAGAGTTTCGCCACCCAGCGGGATGTTGTAAACGAGACGCGCCCTGGCATGGCGTCTTGCGTTGTATAGCTTCACTCCACCCGGCTGCCCGTTCTAAATGAAATGCGCCCCGACTTGGAGTGTTGCCACTCGGCTCTGCTCTGTATTTGTGATGTGCCCAGGCATGGCTTCTTCACACTTCTTGTGCGTGCGGGCTCCCGCTCGCCTCCTGGCGGCTGATCACTTGCGATTATTCGCGTCCTCACTATACACGTGCTCTACGCGATTTGGGACACGGCCCTAATCAGTGCTTTATTGTGCTCGCAGCACATCTGTCTCCTGGTGCTACGGCGTTCTCGCGATTCATGCACGCTCTGGCCAGCTGAGGAGGTTGGTGCTCAAATGCACTCAACTTAGCTGCGCACTTTATTCCCTTTTTAGCTTTGTTTATTATTTAGGGCCTTTTCTCCTTTTTTCTCCTTTTTTATAGTTAATATATTATTTCCCCATTCTTATTATATGTGGGATTCCATCTATCCTGCATCTTTGGGTCCTAACACCCCTTTCGTAACAGATTTCTTCTTTTTTTAAACCTAATGATGGTCTGTTTCACTTCCATTGAGAGTTCCTTTGACCGCATGTTGTGGGTTATGCATGCATCCATGCAACCCATGGAATAAATTTTGATTATATAACTGTATCTTGAATATGTTTTGGTAAACAGCTGAAATGCCAAAACTTGTGTCACTATCCAAATATTTCTGGGCCTAACTGTGTAATGGTATGGCTTCACTTGAACAAAATGTGATACCCTATAATGAAATTTACTTTTACAGTATTCAGCAGATACTGTTATTCATATTAACTTAGTATTAATGCAGGGATATGAAACATAGATCTATTTTTTCTCAAGTCTGGCTGTTCAGTGCTGCAGTGTTGATCTTTGGAGGTAAGTAAGGATTTTCATGGTGAGTTTAGATGCAGGTGCTGGAGTGAATATAACAAAATGTTCTGATTGTTGCATAATGCTAAAAGCCAATTAAATTAAAACAGGCATGTGGCGCCTTGCTTAATAGACATATGTCTGCGTGTGAAAGTGAATAAGCAAGTTGCGTACAAGTGTTATTAGTCCGCAATGCACTTCCATTGTCCTTGGGAAACCCTGTGGAAAATATGACTTAAAAGTGGCACATGGCCATGCTGTCATCTGTTTCCAACGCATTTTTTCTTTCTTTCCTGCTTTCTTATTCTCTTCTCTCGGATATGGTAATGGAATCACTTTTTCCCTTCACAGTGAATTTTGGCTGTGGAATGGTGAACACACACACACACACACACACACACACACACACACACACACACACACACACACACACACACACACACACAC